>JAADXF010000012.1:0-98614 GCA_023337575.1 Pythium chondricola
AGTGACTGTAGGAAAGAGAAGTGTGGAGGCAGAGCCTCAGTCAGTCGAGAATCTACCTCGTTCTCCACAAGCAGTCTTATTTGGTCTACGTTTGTGTCTATTATGCTTATCTTACTAACTAGGGGTGTCAAGTGTCTATGTCGATGTGTTCCAGCATTCTTGGGATTGGGTTTGAAGAATGACCGGAAACTCGGGAAGGCCCGCTACGAGAATCCGGTGCACACCCTCGTTTTGGCGGGATCATTCCCGCCTAAAGAGTGACTCGTATCGCTTTGAACAGGTATATGACCAGAGGTGACAAGGCAAGAGTGATTGTCAGTTCTCTTAAACTGATCGATTCTCTTTTAAGTTACTCCAATCTGTCAAAAGTAATACTTTACGGGATTCGCTAATATTTAATACAACCTCGCGTTGTGACGGTATAACCTCATTTATTTTGCGATAATCGAATTCAACAGGTGTTGTTCCATCGAGGGAAGGGAGTGGGCAGGGAGGGCGAGCAAGTTCCCCAACGCACCAGCGAGTGAGGGAAACGAGTGGAAAGCGAAAAGAAGGAAAGCGCGGGGACGGAAGTACAGACGCACGCCGAGCGTAAGGGGTATAACGCGAGACCGGAGTATAGCTCCACGAGGGTCAGGAGTGAGTGTGTGGGGAAGGAGTTCGCGGGTTCAGAGCGCTCAAGAATGAACCCAGAGATGATGACCGTGCTCAGCATGCGCCAGAAGGAGATGTCGTACCAGCATCTCGCGCGAGCAGCGACGATGGACACATCGACTCTGAACAGCAACGCGGCAGCGTACTACGCCCCAAGCGCCGGGGGAGTCGCGCCCGTCTTCGCGGTGGCCCAGTCCCCCGTGGCGTCGGCCGGCTCCTCCTATTTTAGCGCCAAGAACGCCATGTCCATGGCCCGCGCTTGCTACTCGCCCCTGTCGGTGGGGCAGCTGCCGCAGCAATCAGTCACGACGAACTACGACCAGTATGGCTTCGTCTGGCTCTGGATCTCGGAAGTGTGCGCGCGCTTTGCGCTCCAGCGCCAAACCGCGCACCTTGCCGTTTGCTACGCCCAGCGAATCCTGCGCCAGCGCTTGCGAGCGCGCGACGAAGTCGCCTACTTCATGCGCGCCTACGACGACATCTTCACGGTGCAGAAGGAGCTCCAGGTCCTCGGCATCGTGTGTGTCTTCATTGCCGCCAAGATTGAAGAAGTGCACCCGCCCAAGGCCGCCGATTTTGCCGACTACACCTCGGAGCATGGCGCCGTCGCGTGCTCGAGCGACGATATCGTGCGTTACGAAGGCCAGCAGGTGGTGGTGCGTGGCGACCGAAACCCGCGTTTCATTGTGTCAGTTTGGAATGCTCATCGACGTTTTTGTTTATTGTTCATACAGGAACTCAAGTGGAACCTGCACCCGACGACTGTGCTGTCGTGGCTCCTGTTTTTGCTTGCCGGGGATGTCACGGACCAGCCTGCGGAAACGATGGGGTACGAGCCGTGTCGCTTCGGTACTTTGTAGAACCCGCGTCTGAGTTTTATGTTTCGACACAGGGACTTCATGAACAGCTCGCGCATTTCTCCTTTGCGCCAAGAGGTGTTTTCTGCTGCCATCAAGTTGATCGATGCGTCGCTACTGGATTACCAGTCCATGGAGTTTCTGCCAAGCGTGCTCGCTGGCTCTGCCATCCTGCTCGCCGACCCTGGGTTGGACCTGGTCTTCGTCGCTCAGTTCCTGCAACTGGACCCGACGTTGCTCTGGGAATGCAAGAACTGGATGTTCGTCGCGACGAACGGACTCAGAGATGTCGAGGGGCAGTCTGTTCGTGACAGCGATCGCTGGGCGAAGGTTCCCACTGAAGAGTATCTCTTCATTCAAACCCGAGTCCCAGTTCCATCGCACCTCGCGTACGGACTTCTCTGCAACGAGAACACCACCTATGACTACCTCTCCAACCAGATGGGCCACCCTGCGTACGACGATGGCTACGATGAGTACACTTTGTCGGCGGCGGCTTCGTCGCCTTCGTGCGATGCTTTCGGCTGCTACTGCAACAACAACGGCTACCCGTGCAACCAATACGACTCGTCTGCTCCGAACGTGTACCACTTCAAGTACGGATGGCAGGGTTCTGACATGAACTATGGGGCGCCCGCCGTCCAGCGGAAGCTCCACTTTACGTGATCGATGCAGTCTCACAAGCAAACCTCGTGTGAGGCTGACTCCAGATCAAGTAGACCGGAAAAGACCAAAAAATCTGCGTGGAACGTGTCCAGACACATTATGCTCGCGCGTCTCCAGCCGACTGTTGACTGTGAGAGCAAGGAACAAACCAACAAACAACCAAAAAAGAGATCGGTGTGCGAACGCGAAGAGGATTGATGACGGCCAGAGATGAAGACCTGGAAGAGTGGATGGCATGGTGCCGCTCTCAAGACTCGAGCAAAGCCAAGCGCGTTTTATTTATTTGTCTCTGGGGGTTCGAGCTTTTTCTTCTTTTTTTTTTGCTCGAGCACCACCATCCTAGAAAAAGAGTGCGAAGAAAAAAAATCATGCGCTTGCGTCGCCACCATCAGTTTTGATAAGGAAACAACAGAAACATGAGCTCTTGTTCCACCACAACGACCGCTACTCAACTCTCGTACGTGTCGTGGTCCATGGCCGCTTGAAAGGGCGAAGGCACGTGGAGTTTCGCGGGCTTCCGCAGCCAAAAGCTCTTGCCTGGGCCAGGCGCGCTCAGCTTGCCCGTCCATGCAGCCTGGTTCAGCTTCATCTTGGTGGCGAGCGCCTTGGCTTCTTCCTCTTCCCGCGCCTGCCGCTCTCGTTCTTCTCGCTGCTTGATCGCGTTGGTGATCTCGAGTTTTTGGATCCGTCGTCGACTGCGTAACTCGGCCTCGCGCAACGCTTCGTCGGTCGCGGCGACGGCTGTGCGGCGGCGCTTCTCGGACTTGGCCAGCTCTTCTTCGCGTCGCTCACGCTTGCGGCGTTTCTCTTCGGCTTTGCGTTCCGACTTGTTCATGCGGTCAAGGTTGGTCCGGTTCACCAGCTGCAGCTTGAGCTTCGTGGCCGACTCGGGGTCGCCCTTAGACGTGGCCGACGGTGCGATCGTGATGCTCGCCTTGGCGATGAACGCAGCATCCATCTTGTCCTGGGACGACGTCACAGACGACGCTGACGGCTTGCTGTTGCTGCGTGTGGCCGAGTCATCCATGGCCGAGGTACTACGTGGGGCCACACTGCCACTCACATCGAGAGGACGCTTCTCACCCAGACGGTCACGCTCCTTGCGGAGGATCTCGCGGCGCCGGACCTTTTCAGTCACATCGAGTGTGACCTCACACCACTGGTCTTCGACCACCACTAGCATCTGGGCAGCAGCCGAGTACACGTTCCAGCCCTCTCGGTCCTTGTCGGCCTGGTTGAACTTGATCGCATTCTCAAACGTCAGGCGCACGTCGCGGATGAAATCACCGTGCACCTTGTAGTCAAACGCCGCGAGCTTGTCAGCGATCGTCGCGAGGTCCATTGGGGACTTGATGATCTCAAAGTACTCGGGCGAGAGCGTCGGGAAGAGCACTTGGACGGGTTTGCGGAACGGCCAGCAGTTCTTGTCGTACTTTTGGCTGTTGAGCACGCGCAAGAGCTTCTGGCACTCCTTCGCCTTGACCTCCATCGGGATGGCGCTCACGAGCTCGGCACGCTCCCGGCGCATGGTCGCCAGCGCCGCGGCGGCGTCTAGCTGCGCCTCGGTGCCGATCTTGTACTCGGCGCACAGCGACTCAAAGTACCACAACAAGTGCGCCGACATCTCGCGCACGTGGACCGACGCCAGGTCTGGCGCGCAGTTGAACGCGATCGCGTTGCGGAAGATGAGTCGCCCAAGACGAAGGAACTCGGTCGCTGAGGCCATCGCGTGCGCGTGAAGCTTTTCACGCAGAGTCCGCAGATCTATGGGTTCAGGTACGAGGCGTCGGTACTCGTGCTCGCGCTGTGGGAAGACCTCGAGCAGTGGCTTGTCAAAATGGAGCTTGGCGACCTGCTCGATCTTGGCCAGACGATTGAGCACGCGCTCCACCGCAGCCTCCCAGCCAGTGAGATCTGACTTCTTTGACTTCTTCGACTTGGTCTTGGATGCTGGAGCGTCAGCTGGTGAGGTTTTTGATGCGGCATGGGCTGTTCTAGCCACAGAAGCTGCGGCTCCCGTGACGACTGGCGCTGCTGGTGTCGGTGCCTTGACTGGTGGCAGTGGGTGAGATGACGTCGTCGTGACTGCGGTGCCAACCGTTGGCTTGCTCGGGTCGTCATCACGGGAAGGCCGGTCTCTTCTGCCCTTGTCCTTCTTCTTCTTCTCCTTCTTGTCCTTCTTTTTCTTGTCCTTCTTGTCCTTTTTCTCCTTGCGCTCCTTCTTTCGTCTCCGGTACTCTTCAAGCTCCTCCGGCGTCATTTGTGATTTGTCCTTGGACTTGGACGATGATGAGGAGGAGGCTGCGGCTGCCAATCCACCAGTGCTACCACTGCCAATAGACGCGGACGAAGACGCAGACCCTGTGGTAGTGGTAGTAGGAGCCACCGCCGCCGACGGTTTTGGAGGGTCGACCGCCCTAGGGGCCACTGGTGCTGCGGAGGCTTCACCAGGTCGAGTCGGAGGTGAGGTCACCGGCGTCGGCTTGTTTGGTTTGGCACTCGTCAGGGCACTCGGTTTACTTGCTGGGATCTCTTTCTTCGTAGGCGCTTCGAGCGACGCGCGTGCGCTAGGCATAATGGCAAGCTCCTCTGAGAGCGTAGCCTTTTCACCGTTGCCGAGCTTCTCGTTGTAGAGAGCGACAAAGTAGTCGCGCAAGTTCGTGGCCATCGCGCGAATGTCTGCCCCCTCCACGGGGTCGCTGTTGTACTTGTGGCAATTGGTGAAGATCAGGTGGACGTCGGCGGAGAACTCGTTCACGTCGCTGTAGCGGTCGCTCTTGAGCTTGCGCTCAATCTTGGTGAAATCCATGGGCTCGGACACGACCTTGATGTAGTCCGGGTACTTTGTGATGTCCACAGCGTGGAGAAATGGGCCGGCAGTCAAGATCTCCATGCCACGGTACCCTCGCATCTTGTGCTGCCGCAGGAGGCGCAGAATCTCAAGTGCGACTTCCTTCTCAGGGAACGACGAGGACAAGTGTTTACTGGACCGTTTTCGAGACCGGTCCTCTTCCGTGGCTCCACTTGACGTCATGGTGACAGCACCAGCGCTGCCACTGGTGGCAGAGCTTGAAGAGCTTTTTCGGTCCTTCGACGTTGAAGACGACGATGATGCTACCACGGTCGACGACGTCGCTGACGACGATGACCTTGAGGACTTGTCCTTCATTGCCTTCTCTACTACATGAGATCCAAACGCCGCAGTTGCTTGGTTCCTGAGCACACCGATCAGCAGCTTTGCCGACGCGCAGTACGTCACACCCTGTGGATCACCCGTCCAGTACTTAATACAGTTGTCAAAGATCAACTGCAGGTCTTGCAGAAACTCAGACACGTGTCGGTAGGTTCCAAGATGCAGCCTCGCGGATACGGTGCCGAGATCCATCGGGTGGCGAATCTTCTTGAAGTAGCCATACGGGATCTGGTCCGGCGAGTCAAAGTACGTCTCAATGGGGTACTTGAACCACTGCGCTGTCTCGTGGCCGTCAGTGCGATGCGCGAGAATATCATGAATGATCTGGTGGCACTTCCATCGATCGGGCAGGCCAGTCCACGAGCCTCCGATCTTGGCAAACTGCGACTCGAAGAGCTTCAGCAGCGTGATGGCGTGGCTCCGGATCACTTTGCTCAGCACGACATCGCTGTTGTACACCAGGCAGTTCGAGAAGACCAGCCGCACATCGAACGCGAACGCCTCGGGCGTTGGGTACCCACCATTGCGTAGCTTCTTCTGCACACCGTACAAGTGCATGCGGTTCGGTACTTTGATCTTGTAGTCTGGGAAATGCGTGAGATCAACTGGCTGCAGAAATGGCGCCGCTGGGGACACGTTTCCTTCCTTGTACTTGATCAGCTTCATGAGCACACCCAGAAAAGTATTGACCATTTCTTCCGACATTTTGCCACTCGCTGACGCCGCACTCGGAACCGCAGGTGTCGAAGGAGCTGCAGAAGACGCAGACGGCGCCCTCTCTATTCTGCCAGCGGCTTGTGTTGACCCACTCACTGCAGAAGAGCTCGTCGTGTTGGACTGGCTCGACTCGGTTGTTCTCGAAGCCGTCACATCGGTCGTGGATAGCTCCGTTCCAGCTGCAGGGGCGGCGCCGCTCGTGCTACTGCTGCTGCTCTTCCTGTGCTTGTCCTTACTTCTGTCTTTGTCTCGTTCCTTGTCTTTGTCTTTGCTTTTTTTCTTCGACTTCTTGGCCTTTTTCTCCTTCTTCTCCTTCTTCTCCTTCTTGTGTTTGGAAGACAATGACGACGATCCATCTGCGGCAGTCGAGCCAGCGACATCTGAGGGCATTGCACTCCCATGCGCAGCAGTGTCCTGCTCCTCATTCGTGCTGCTCGCGTGGCCCTCGGCGGCGTCGTCTTCTTCAAACTGGAACACCGTCTCTTTCGCCTTGGCATACGCCGTCTCGAAGACCCTCAATAGGTGTTGCGCCGCGTCGTACACAGACCCCTTGACGTGCTCGTCGACCTTGTTATAGACTAGCGCATTCTGGAAGACGAGGCGCACATCCTTCGCGAACCTATCGTGGCTCTTGAAGCGGCAGCGCGAAGGCTTGGCGCCGAGGTTCTTCTTGACGGTGCCCAAGTCCATGGGCTTCTTGATGATGTCGTGGTAGCCGGGAATGTCCGTGACGGGAGACATGAACACCCACGACCAGCTCTCTTGCACGCGCTTGTTGGTGAGCAGGTCCAGCAGCCGCACGCACTCGGCGTGCGCCTTCTCCGAGATCACCATGCTTGTCCGCTCCGTTATGCTCATACCTCGAGCCATTCCCCGCGTGAGTGACCGGTGGGGTGATGGCGGGTCCCATAGACGGTTCAACGGTCTTCTGTGGGTCGGGTTTTACATTGCCGATAGAACCCGTTTAGAACCACTGAACCCGTTGCACTTTGGTCTCCTCCCCACCCCGACCAAAGGCAACGAGTGAAAATGGCGGAACGCCTCTCCTCGAGCGAGTTCAAGAAGAAGCGCGAGATCGAAGAAGCGCGCAAGAATGGCACGCTGCCACCGGAGCAAGATGCCGACGGAAACCTGATTAACCCGCACAACCCGGAGTACATCACGAAAGTGCCATGGTATCTGGGTGACACGGGGCCAACATTGCACCACCAGACGCGCCAGAACCAGTCGCAGGTGCTGTCGATCCAAGAGGCCGATCAGCTGTACGTCCGCGGTAAGAAGAGCGTTGTGGTCGGTGACGGTAAGTCGCGCAAGTGGAAGAAAGGCGCGTGCAAGAACTGCGGCGCGACCAGCCACAAGACGAATGAATGTGTTGAACGCCCGCGGAAAGTGGGCGCGTGGAAGACCAATCGGGACATCCAAGACGACGAAGTGCTGGTGGATGTGCGATCGCAACAGTTCGGAAAGCTCGCCTTCGACGCGAAGCGCGACCAGTGGCTCGGGTACGACCCGAAGGAGCACGACCGCACGGTCGAGCGATACGAGAAGATCGAGGAAGCACGCAAGCAGAAGCGGATGCAAGAGGTGGACAAGAAGCTGAAGAAGGCGTCCGAGCGCAAGGCGAAGAAGCGCGAAGGTGGAAATGCATCGGCGACCAACTCGGACACCGGCTCCGATTCAGATTCAGATTACGAGTCCGATCTTGAGTCTGAAGACGAGGAGTTTCGCGATCGAGACGAGGGCCTGATGTTTTCAGAACGTGTCGCTCGTCAAGGCGGCGTCGGTGGTGCGCAGATGAAGACGACTGTACGAAACCTTCGAATTCGAGAAGACACGGCCAAGTATCTGCGAAACCTGAATCCCAACTCCGCGTACTACGACCCAAAGACACGTTCGATGCGTGACAACCCGAATCCTGAACTCAACCCTGAAGACACGACATTCGCTGGCGATAACGTCGTCCGCGTCACAGGAGATGCCAAAAAGTTGGCCACAACCCAACTGTTCGCGTGGGAGGCATACGCTAAAGGCGCTGATATTCACCCACAGGCAACTCCGTCGCAGGCCGAGTACTTGCGAAAGCAATTCGAGGAGCGGCGTGCTGCGCTTGAGAAGGAAAAGGCTCGAAAGATCATGGAGAAGTACGGCACTCAGGACAACCATCAGGCGCCAGCAAAAGAACTTCTGCTCGCTCAGACGGAGAACTACGTTGAGTATTCTCGTGACGGTCGCGTGCTGAAAGGTCAAGAGCGAGCCAAAGCCAAGTCCAAGTACGTGGAAGATGTGTTTGAAAACAATCACACTGCCGTCTGGGGGTCTTGGTTTGATCGATCAGAGATGGCGTGGGGTTACAAGTGCTGCCATTCGAAGGTCCGAAACTCCTACTGTACCGGTGAAGAAGGAAAGCGAGCGCTCGAGGCAGCCAAGATTGTCAACACAGAACGTGTCATGCTTCAGCCTACGAGCTCCAGCGACTTGACCGACAAGGGTTCAGTGATCCGAAAGCAAAGCGAGATGTACGGCGAAAACATCGCACCAGAGCTTGATCCAGCCAAGCTGAAGAAAGCGATGAAGCTTGCGGAGAAAGAGAAGCGCAAGGGTGATGAGTCCGATGATCGAAAGCGGAAGTACAACTCGTTGAGCGGAAATTTCGAAGTCAACGCAGAAGAAAT
Organism: Pythium chondricola; assembly: GCA_023337575.1. Lineage (NCBI taxonomy): Eukaryota > Oomycota > Peronosporomycetes > Pythiales > Pythiaceae > Pythium > Pythium chondricola. Next base: position 8,760 of record JAADXF010000012.1, read on the forward strand.
GGAAGCCTACAAGCTGACGAAGCACAGAGGCGACGACCCGATGGCCAAGCTTCTGGGCGGTGATAAAGACATTCTGCTCGAAGATGAATAAATTGCCCAGTGTAAGTTTGGTGACCATGTACATCTAAAATTGGCTTTGACGAAGTGAAATGGGGCACAGTGAATCAATCAATTGTGCACGCGGTCAAGACAAAGATGGAATCCCCCGAAGACACAGAGCGCACTGCCGACGAAAACTCCTTGATCGATGCTATCGACCATGCTGTACCGGGTGGGTCACTGCCATCCTCCAATACTTCACCGAGCCCGATCGCTTCATCCTTCGCCGTGTTGAGTCCAACAATCGGAGATCCACCTTCGTATTCTACCTACCACCTTGGGAGCTCTGCGTTCGCTCTATGGCGTGAGGCGATGGAAATGGGACTTCAATATGAAACCCAGGCACTTCACAACCATGTGCTCGAGCTTCAAAAAGAGTTCGACGACGCATCCCATTACATTCGAGGGGATTTCGCCTGGCGGAAGCAAGTTGCTGCATTTCACGAGCGCGCGAATGATCTCATTGACCGCTCCATTGAAACGCTGACGAATCGAGTCCAGCAAAGCACAGAATCGCTTGCAACCAGTCTTGAAGAGACTCTGAAGACCAAGGATGTTCTTGCCAAGCAAGAGATGGACCGACAAGTGCAGATCTACGAGGACAAGTTGCGACGCACACGTACGTCCCTGAAGAAGGAGATCAATCGATTCACCCACTTGGAGAAGTGTCTGCGCAAGGAAGAGACCTACCAAGCAAAGGCTATGTACGAGCGTTTGGTGCAACAACTGACACTCGAGTTTCAAGCCAAAGAGGCAACGCTGCATGCATTGCTAAGGGAGCAGAAACTCTCGTACCTGGCGATCGAAAACGCCAACACGCAGTTGATGGAGACTGTCAAGAACCGAGGAGAGGAGATCGAGCGACTCAAGAAAATGTTGCCCAAGCCTGGTGCCACCGCTGGACCAGTACGCGCACGACCTGGAAGCGGGGCCGCATCGGCAGGAGTAACAGCCTCGATAATCACAAGTGAGGCTCACCTGCAGTCACTGAAACAGGCACTTGCAGCAGCGAACTCCAAGATTGAGTCATTTCGGAAGCACGTCGACGAGCTGGCGACCGAGAAAGAGAGTGCCGCAAAGAGACAGCGACATGCAGAAGACGCGATCGGCCAGGCGAACGATGAGCTGAGCAAGGTGAAGCATTTGCTGAGCGAGTCTCACGACGCACTTCTCAACAACCGAAAGGACATGGAGAAGCTTGCACTGGAGCGCACACACTGGAAGGACTTGTTTGTGGACTTGCAGTTCCACACTAGTAGCCATGAGCAAGCCCGGGATGACGCAGTTCGCCTTGTGGCGGCTGCAGAACAGCGAATTCAGTCACTCGAGAGTCAGTTAACGAAGACGACGACTCCGTATGCCCTGGAGGCCCGACTTCGACTCGAGTTTGAGAAAAAGTACAGCGAGATGCTGAATCTACGCATCAGCCACGAGCGCAAGCGTGTTCTGGCACGGGTTGAGATGCTCTGGTACAAGCAACGTAGCGGAGCGGATGCTGCGGACAAGAAGGTCTCGAGTCGTAAAGCCGCCGGTGAAACCAGAGGAGAGGGACAGGCTACCCTTCGACAAGTGCTTCAGCTGGTTTCAGATGCATTCAGCGACCTCGGATTCACAGACTGGAGTACAATGGACATCGAGAAGCTGCAACACGAGATCTCTCGTCTGGAAGAGGTGGTGTCGCACCAACGACGGAGTCTCGAGGACTTGCAAGGTGTCGTGAATGACCAGGCGCTGCGCCTCGCAAATGCGGATCTTCAGCAGCGTGAGAAGGAGCTTCTGTTGAGGGAGCTGACTGATCGATACCGCACGCTCAAGACGCAACACGAGACCATTAAAAAACAGCTCGAAGACAGCGACGCACTCCTCAACACCATGGACCTGGCGGCTTTTGACAAGAGCGACCCTTTCACAGTCTACGGTGTTCCACAGCCAATTGAGATGAAGAAGCCATCGGCAAGTCGCCCGCGCCCAGTTTCAGCTTCTGCAACTCTCTCCCACAGCGTCAAGAGCATCCAGAAGCTCGATAGGGCGACAGAATCGACTTTCTTCGACCACGGAGCAGAGGCTTCCACACGAACTGCAATGAGCCGTTTGCCGATGAGCAGAAGAAGATCGGACGGTCGCGAGTCACCAGCACCCAAGTCGTTCTTGCTGAACGAGTTACCACTGGTTGAGACCCAGACATCGTCGATCAACAAAACATTGCAGGAACAAGAAGACCACGTTCGCAGTGTACTCAAGGCAGATTTGTTGCGTCTCACGCCAACCGAGAACCAACTTGAAGACGGATGCCACGTTGGAACCGATGGGGTACGTCCTTCATAGTCTAGCTACTGCTTTGATGCACTCACTGAGCTCATCCTGGCTGCACAGATTCTCCAAATCATGCAACGCCGTCGCCACAATCGAAAGTGACCGGTACAGTCTATTCATTAGACGACGATCGAGTGCAATTTCTCTGCCAGTGTCATGTAGGCCGCACGCAGCACGATATCCTGCAGCACGTACGCTGCCGTTGGATGCATGCTCGCCAGCTGCTCCATGCCTTGTCGTGTGATCATCGCAGTGACGGAATCATCACTGGAGCTCACTGCATCCAAGCTGCGTGCCTGCCCGAGCATGAAATCCATGTCACCGAAGATACAGCCAGCTCGCACTCGCCCGACCAAGTCGCGTGCCTCTTCTTCATCGGCGAGCATTTCAGATGAGGTTCCACTTTGACGCGTGGTACGTTGTGCACGCTGCTGAGGTCGACGGAAGTGGCGAGGTGTCATGCTGTCGCTAACCGAAGCAATGACCGGATCCTGACTGTTTGCCACCACGGTGCTCGTGTACAAAGTCACCTGACCTCGAAGCAACACGTACCAAACATCCGCTGCGTCCGTCGACGAGAAAATCTGGTCGTACTGGTGCCATCGCTGGATCTTGAACCGTGGGGCGATCTCTTGCTCCAGGATACGCTCAATTCCGGGTAGCTTGTGCCGCTTGTCTTGGGAAAGGTAGGCGATCAGCACTTGCGCCACGTTCAGCTCGGGTGCAGGCATGCCGATCGACGGCATGAATGCCTTGATAGCTCTTCCAGATTCGAACGATCCTTTCTTCGCCGCGAACAAGATGAGCTGCTGCTCGCACCAGTCAAGCGCAAGATCCAGATCGTCGGTGACGTGGCACTTGCCTTCGTCCGCGGAGCTGTCAATGACATCGTTCGCGCGCAGCAGAAACTCGACGTTGCTTTGCATTCCGCAGTACACGACTGTGACTCGGTAGCGATGAAAGAGGATCTTCAACGCAAGAAAGCACGACCTCGCGGCGGTCGCGTCAAGACCTGTCACCTGCGAGAAGTCGAAGATCACGTATCGCGTGCGTCCTCGGGTACGATCTCGACATGGTTGGCCCTTCAGGTTCATCAAGGCCTTCGGGTACACTCGTGAGTTCGCTGCTTCGAGGAGAGGTAGGCGTTCTCCATCCTGTGCAGCCACGCGCCTCTGACGATTCGTATCCTTAGCATCAAGTCGAACGAATACCGCCTTCTTGACTCGATTTTGGATCCTGGTCGCCGAGCCGAAGAAGATGTGGCCTTGGAGCTCCACGGTCACGATTGGCTGCTCTTTCATGATCGCGTCTCGATTCTGGCTACCAGAGTAGAGTAGCTGATGCTGCTCCGCGTTGCGGATCACGTTGCTCGTCTTGTGAACGATCCGAATGGACTGCGCGCGGGAGTATTCGATGAGAAACAGCAACGCAGCCAACGCCACGCCAGCCGCGAGACCCATTTGCACACCGAAAGCGTTCAAGAAGACAAACGTGGCCAGCACCGTAGCGTACTCTGGCGTGAGGAGCTTCGAGTGCACGCCGATCAGCCACGTCTTGAGCAACTCGACACCGATGAAGATCATGACCGAGCCAAACAGGAACTTCGGAACCACGGTCGTCAATGAGAACGGCGTGAGTGCGATGGCGAGCTCGCACGCGGCAAGCGACAACCCGACGAGACGAGAAAAGCCCGGGTACTTCTCGTCAGCTTCCACTGGGTGGAAGCGGTAGCTGAACACCGTCTGGCTGAAGATGTACGACCCCGTGTACCCACCAACGAGTCCACTGATGAGGTTGGACGCGCCCACAGTCTGGAGCTGCTCGTTGTAGTCCATGGTCGTGCCCGTGCCCATGCAGATCGACGCGATATCCAGCGACGACGCGAACGCGATCACCAAAAACATACTCACGAGCGTCGGAAGCTGCTGTGGGAACATCACCTCCCAGTGAATCTTGCCAAAGTCAAAGAGGCCATACACTTCGACCAGCGAAAACGTCGTCGTCTCGGGTGACAGGTACCCGTACGCTCGCGCATCGTCGACACTACGTCCACTCACGTAGAGCACGACAAAGAACATGACGGGCATCGCGATCAAGCAGCACGGGAAGACAGCGAAATGCTGGAAACGGGCAGAGATCACCGAGAGCAGCACGCCGCAGATCAGACCAGGCGCGAGCAGCGCCACCAAGTGCGTGTCGAAGAGCTGCCCCCATGACGCAATGCCCGTGAGGTTGGCCCCCGTCATGAGTGTGAGTCCGCCCTTGACCATGAAGAAGCCAATGTACGCCAGGTACCCACCTGTGCACATGCGCGTCCGTAAATCTCTAGAGCGTACAGTATTCCATCCGCCACAACGACGAAAACGTCCTACCGATCACGGGCGTTGGTAGGAACTGGACGAGCGACGCGAGGCGCAGCTTGCCGAGCGCGATGAGCCCGAGTCCGACGAGAATCGCGCTGATCGATAGGTGCACAACAACCGTCGCGATGCGCTCCTCCATGGGCACGGATGGTCCGAGCTCCGTCATGATGGAGACGGCCATGGCCGACAAAAAGATGAGGCCTATCCACAATCATACCACCATCAAGAAATGAGCAGCTCGGTGCGACGGGAGGAATGCCACGCCTCCATACTACGTGTAGTACTCACCAGCGTCCTGTGTCTGCGCGATCGCAAACGGCATGGGGGAGAGGACGGTGATGGCGAGCTGGTGCGCGACGCTCGAGACAAAGATGAGCTTGGTGAGCATGGGCATGACGCTCTCGAACTCGGGGTGGCCGTAGATCATGGTCGTGAAGCCGATCATCACGGGTGTGAGCACCACGGCGATGATCATGCCCGTGATAATCGCCTGCAGCGCGCCCTCGAGCACGACGCGGCGCGAGGATTTTCCGTCCGGTTCGAGTCGCATACTGCGAAGAGAGTCCTTCGGTGAGAGCAGTACGACGTCCTGGTCCACGCGGACGCGGCCCGTGGCGTCGTCGACAGTCATGCGCCGCGGACTAAACGACGGACGCATCGCAGTGTCTCGGCACTGTCGCTATTAAATTTACGTAGGTGCCGCGGCACTCCCGCAAACGAACGATGACACGAAGACTGACGCCAGTTGACGCATGTTGAAGCGGCGGACACCAACAACCACAATTCACATACCGGTAGAAGTACCGGTACTGGTTGAATCTTGAAGATTATACTGTCTGACACTGTACTGTATTGGGGAGGCCACTTGGCGACGTGTCACTGTGTGAGCAGACGGTGCTCCAAATAGTGGACCCTATCGTTCAAGTACGCCCGCCCGCAAGTGGATCAACCAGAGCAACCGACGCATTGCATTCGTCCACCTCCTCCATCATGGCCAAGAACCCACGCATCATCGCTCTCTTCGACGTCGACGGCACGCTCACCCCTGCGCGCAAGGTATGGATGTGAATACCTTCTCTTGGAGCGTTGATGTGGTGGATAACCGAACCAATGTCGGGCTGCAGGTCGCGTCGCCAGAGGTCCACGCCCGCATCAAGAAGCTCCGTGATCAGATCACCATTGGCGTCGTTGGCGGCTCGGATCTTGTCAAGCAAAAGGAGCAGCTCGGCGATGACGGTAAGCATGCTCATCACCGCGATTGAAATCTGCCTATAGTATTAAACTCACATGGCGCCTCGCAGTCATCAACGAGTTCGACTACAGCTTCTCGGAGAACGGCCTCGTCGCCTACCACAGCGGCGTCAAGATCGGCGAGACGGTAGGACAGATCTTGGCTGCATTGCCAATGCAACTGCCAAGCCTGACGATTGTTTTCAATTGCAACAGAGCTTGCGCACCCAGTTCACGAACGAGCAGATCAACAAGCTCGTCAACTTTATCCTGCGCTACATGGCTGACCTCGACATCCCAATCAAGCGGTGTGTTGTGTTATACTCCATCTCTTCTCTGCACGTGGCAGGTGCTAACTCAATTCTTGCGATTGGCAGTGGCACCTTCATCGAGTTCCGCATGGGCATGATCAACGTCTCGCCGATCGGTCGAAACTGCTCGCAGGAAGAGCGCGACGAGTTTGAGCGCTACGACCACATCCACAGCATCCGCAAGACGCTTGTGGAGAAGCTCAAGCACGAGTTCGCCGACTACAACCTCACGTACTCGATCGGCGGCCAGGTACCTACCGACCAATCTGTATGCCCTTAGTTTCAAAGGAGCTGCTCGTCACTGATGAATCTCTTCTCTGTCTGGTTCAGATCTCGTTCGACGTCTTCCCAGCGGTACCGTCCACCTAACGTTACATCGAGAACTCACCACACCACTTGTACTCATGTCTTGTATGCTTGCAGGGCTGGGACAAGACCTTTTGCCTGCGATACCTCGACCCGAAGGACTACGACGAGATCCACTTCTTTGGCGACAAGACCAACCCGGTACGCTGCATTGCGTTGTATCTCGAATGGCAGGCGACTAATTTCTCTGCATCCACAGGGCGGCAACGACTACGAGATCTACATGCACGACCGCACCCTCGGCCACAGCGTCAAGAGCCCGGAGGACACGCTCAAGCTCCTCGACGAGCTCTTCCCATTGTAGACGCAGCGAGCTACCACGCCTACCCATCGCCATTCCGCGGATCCGGGTTGTCAAAATTTTCAATATCAAAAGTCACATGATTGATCATTCCACACCACGCGCACTACTGATTCATGCCTACGGAGTCTCGTCTCCACGGTCTAGCTCAGCCTGGATCGCATTCAGCTGCTGGAAGAAGCCGAAGAGCTCCTCGTGGTTCATCTCCACGTCGATCGCCTCCTGCCACGACGAACCAATATCCATCCATCCATCAGCCACCAAACCGCGCAGACAAACCACACACACATACACACCGTGTTGCCTGCGCGATTCTCTGCGTGCATCTGAAAAATCGACACGGGCTCCGTCCGGTTCTTGAGCCCTCGCTGGCCGAGCTGTACCTGGAGTTGCCACTGCGTCTGCTTGAGCAACTGCATGCGATCCAGCGGCAGTGTCTGCAGCAGCTTCTCCGCCACAGCGCGCCCCTTCTTACGCCACACCTTGCCGACTGTGGCTGCCACTTCCGGTTCCACGCCCTGTTTCTCTAACACGCTCATTTCGATCTGTCCAAAGACAGCAGCTTCCACAAAGAGTGTGGTCGCGACCGCCACCACCGACTCGATCGCGTGCGTCGTCATTTGCAGTAGCGTAACCAATTGCTGTAGCTCTTCAACTGTAAACACCTCATCGGTTACGCTGAGCTACATACATGCATGGCATCAGCCATGGTAATTAATCATGCTTGATGCGATGCTGCTAGTATCGTACGCTTGCGCTGCGCTTCTCGAGGATGTGGGTCAGCACTTGCGCCAACTTTTCCTTGGGCACACGGTTGAGAATCACTACGCTGTTGCGGTTGAGACACACGTAAGCGCAAGCGCTGCACAGTGATCGAGCTTTACTGCGTTTCTCACCTCGCCATCATGCTTGGTCGATCTTCTTGTCGAAGAACCTTCGCTGAGAGATCTCCTCTCAATCCATATCAAACAACACAGGGACGAGCAGCATTCACATTGCAACAACCATCACTCCGAGCCCACACAGCATGTTGCTCGAACAAACTTTGTATCGCACTTAAGGGGATTGATACAGTTCCCATCAACATTGGGCATCGAAGTGATCCCAACTCCATATTCGCATTCCCGGCGATGTCGACGACAACACTTGCGCAGTGCGCTGCACGCCTCGATGGCGATGACTGGTTGCAGGTGTTCGCAGCCGACGCGTCTATCCTGCTTGCTCTCGATTCGTTCTTCAGCCATGCGTGCGCGACACAGACAAAGCGCCATGGCCACAGCAAGCAAGCAGACGACGATGACGAGCTAATGCACTCGGATGCGCGCCTGGTCTTCGCTCTCTACATGCGGCTGCTGCGAGAGATCCAAGACACAGACTCCCTCGCGCGTTCATCTGTGGACAGCATGAGGTCCACGCTGCTCCATCTGACGCGCCTGCTCCCGTTCTGCCAACTCTACGGTCGATCACAGCCTGATCAAATCCGCCAACTACTAACCACCGCTTCCAGCAACATCAGCAGCCTGCAGACTGAATTCAAGCGCATCCGTGGTGTGATTGTGTCGGTACGTGACTCGTTACTGAGCTGCGAAGCCTGCAGTCGCTGACGTGGCGTTTGTGTAGCATTTGAACCGCGTCCACGACGCCGTCGCCTTGAACAAGCGCCCGCAGATCGTCGAGCTCATCCGCACCATCCACGACACAGCCGTCACAGTGCGTTGTATATACTGCGACAATCGTCTGGCCATATCGCGTTGACTGATGCTTGCGAACGGACGCTGCAGGTGCACGCGCTGGCACTTGCCGAGCCGCTCAGTATCACGCTGTTTGGCGAGCACGAGACCGACATCCTCGATTCCGAGTCGTTGCTACGTGCACTCGCTGTCTGCTACGAGTGCGACCTTCCTCAACTGCAACGTAACCTGTCCAAGCTAGACGACACGGCCCAGAAGAACACAGCGTTGCTCGTGCCGGAAGGGAGACGTGTGCTGCTCCAGGTGTGATTCACTTCGACCTACATCATCCTGATGGTCGATCTAAGCAAAGGATATGCATTGTAGGTGCTCAGTAACGTCGTGTCTTTCATGATGACACGCGAACAGGCTGCTGGTGGCACGGGGGAGAGCGTGCTCTCCATTCTGCACGACCTCAGCCACGGCACCGACGCCGAGACGGTGGACCACGGCTCGTTTGTGAGCGATCTGTGGCATCTCTGTGGCTACGAGGTGAGCCATACCACACTTGCGTCACATATCAGCCGATACGAAACGTACTCATGCATACTGTATCCACCAGGCCAAGCTGCTCGAGTTCTTTGACCGACTCAAGCTCGACAGAGACAACGTATCATACCTGGAGGTCGTTCTGGAAGGTCTGCCACGGCGCAGGGTTATCGATGAACCAGTGGCGACCCTCACACCTTCCGTAGAAGCCACAGTGGCTCAGCAACCGCAGCAGCATGCACCTCCTTCTCAACCCATGGCAAAGCAGGCATCCGTGGCCACACCGGTAGCCGACGAGCTCACACCACTCATCATGCAAGCCCAGGATCTCTTCCCAGACCTCGGGGACGGCTATGTGGCACTGTGTCTGCTCGCGTCCCAGCGACAGCTCGAGACAGTGATCAACTACTTGCTAGAGAGCAACCCACCGCCATCCGTGGCTGGCGTGCGGCGCGATCTCAAGCGGTCTGACGCCGAGTACAAGTCGCTAGAGCGCCAGGCACTGGGTGAGCCTGTGGCCAAGTCAGAGAAGGTGGACCCCAGCCGTATCTGGGTTGGCAAGCGTACCCAGGAGAAGGCGTACGACCCACGCGTCGCACGAAAGGATCCTAGTATCGTGGAGAAGACGATGCAGATCGTGGACGAATATGCCGAAGAAGAGAGCTTCCGTGAGGCGTACCGCGCAGCACAGACCAAGGGCAATTCCATCGCCACTGAGAAAAAGGCACACGACGATACAGAAGACGACCGCGATGGCCTCATGCTTGACGAATACGACGACGACTATAACGACGAGTATGAAGACTATGAGCCATTCAGTGTCCACGACAGTGGCCACGCAGAGGAGGATTTGGACGCGATCCGACTGCAGAACCGACGGCTGCGGGCGATGGAGGCAGAGGACGCTTTCTGGGAGGGCATGCGCAACCACAACCGTCGTACGGTTGACGAAGAGGCGGAGGAGGAGGAGGAAGAGGACGACATTGACGGAGCGGAGGAGGAGACCAAGGCCCCGACCAGATGGTCTCGACCAGAGTGGACACCGTCGCCGGGGCACGGAGCTCGAGGTGGCAGCGGAGGCAGAGGAGGAGGCAGAGGCAGTGGTGGCGGACGCGGTGGCGGGCGCGGTGGAGGAGGAGGCGAGGCGGCACCGCTGACAGAGCAGCAAGTTCAGCGTCAACGTCAGCGACAGACCCAGAACAAGGCCAAGGTCGCCAACCACCACCGCAAAGAGCGCGCGCTGAAGAAGCGCGGCTAGGACCAAGTCAGTTCGAGTCGGTATGAAACAATCTACAAGTCACGGCGAAAGAGAGCGATCAAAAGCACACTGGGAATTTGAATGAGTGGACTATCCATCACTTAGAACGTGATCCGGCGCAGTCGCTGGGCAAGCTTCATGCTCTCTTGGATGCGACGACGCGCTGCCTTCTCCGCACCGCGAGACGGTGTGATCTCCGGACTCAGATAGATACTAGGCATCGACAATCGCACTTGCTGAGGCGGAAGCTCTGGTAATGGCACTGATGTTGTCGGACTGGCGTCCTCCCCGCCGTTTGACTTGAACATGGAGCTCCGGCCCTGGGCATTCTGTGTGTCCTTGCTGCGTTTCGGGTTCACGCGGGTCAGGCTTGGCGCGGGGGCCACTCGCTCTGATGTCGATGGATCAGCCACACTGGTGTCTGCCGCCTTCGTTGATGATTCTCTGTCTTCAGTCCGGGAGATGGCATCAGGTACTTGGAGGATTGAGGACGAGGAGGCGGCTGGAGACCTGGGTGGTCGTGGTAGGTCTGGGAGTCGACGCATCGAGCTGCCCATGGCATCCGCTGATGCTATCCAGTGTTTTGCGGGCGACTTGGTGGGCGACGCGCCGAGGCCGCTGGGTACCGACATCATCTTCTTCTTGAGCAGTGGTGGTTTGCTCGCTGTCACTACAGGATGAGAGGGAACTGGCGTGATGGACGACGCTGCTGCTGTTGCTGTCGATGCGTCAGCTACTAGTACCACCGAGGACTCATCACTGCTGTTGTTGTTGTCCTGGTTCGTGTCGGCTAGCACGGTTGCTGGTGTGGGGGATGGAGCCGATGCTTGATCGATGCCAAACGGTCGGATCTTGTCGAGATCGGCGAAGACAGTGAGCCACACACGCTTCTCCTGGTCGTAGATGGTCATGGTCACACGGTCATAGAGCTTGTGGAGGAACGAGGCGTAGATTTGCTGGCCGATGCCGACAGTCCAAATGTCGGCGACCTCGAACAGTGCCTTGAAGAACATGGGCTTGGTCATGGTGTCGGCGTCGGCGACATCGCGCTGCCAGTCGCGCTCAACGATGTGGCGCGCCTCGGCGATTGAGAATTCGCTCGGCGCCACCAGCGCCTTGAAGAACTTGACGAATACATCCACATAGTCCCGGCGAGAGAGCGTTGCCTGGCCCTGGCGCACGTTGGGGAAAGTCTCCCAGAAACGCGCCAGTGCTGCGAGCACCAGCGGGTCGTCCTGCAGCCGCTGACGCCGCTGCAGATTGGCTTCGCTGTACAGGTCCTGGTTGCCCTGCTTGCGGTAGGACGCGGTGGATTCGATGGGTTTCTCGAAGCAAAAGAGCAGGTGCTGCTGGTGCTTGGTCTGGCACATGACATTGGTCTTGACCTTGGAGAGCTGCGGCACGAAGAAGGGCACGCCCGTCTCGACAGAGCGATCCGGGGGCCCGCGGTCGCCGCGCAGCGACGTTGCGTACGCGTTGACGCTCATACTGTGGCCATGGACGAAGCTAGGCACCCGCGGTGTTCTATTTTCTTCGTGTATGCATGGGTCCTATAGTACGCTGTACATACAGTAGTGCAGCAGGCACGTAGATCAGGTTGGTACGACGCCCATGACGCAAATAGCCTGCGAGCATCATTGCAGTCGCATCGACCTTGAAAACGGTAGGAATGATTGCGGGGTTGGGCAAAGGAAGCCATGTTGACGTTGATTGCCGTGTCCATTGAGTCAAGTAACTTGACCGTTCATGGACGTGCTGTCAGCACGTCACCACCTGTGGACGAATGCAGTGGGGACACGCGATCGCTTCGCTTGACGCAATCCCACGACACGGCGGTCGGCGCCAATCAGCGAGCGCATCAAGCTCCACCTGGCATTCGTTCCCACTCACCACACAGATGATGGGGGTCCCACACTTGAAGAAGTGCTCCAGCCATTCGTACCTAATCGAGCACATCACCATGGTGAAGAGCTCTTTTACCAAAACCAGGCAGCTTGTCCATACAATCTAGATCGATTCCCCTGTTGTCTATCTACCTTGTTTTGAATCCGATCTCTTCCCCACCTCGCACTTAGTCGGATGCAACCCGTCAGAGATGAGCGTGCATCGATCCACCCACGGGAGTCCCGTCGGCCGGCAGTTAAGAATCGGCGGCTCCTTCCACACCGTTCCTCCCCTCCGTGAATAATACAGTAGCAAGCGAGCGCCATGAGCAAGTCCTTCCCCGCCGCGGCGCTCGTGCCCAAGGCCGAGACCCGCGCCGATGAGTTCCTCGCGCAGTACCCGTCCTACGACGGCCGCACCACCGTGGTCGCCATCCTCGACACGGGCGTGGACGTCGGCGCCATCGGCCTCCAGACCACGAGCGACGGCAAGCCCAAGGTCATCGACATCATTGACGCCACGGGCGCCGGCGACGTCGACACGTCGCTTGTGCTCGAGCCCGTGGACCACCAGCTCACGCTGCCCAGTGGCAAAGTGGTCACACTGAACCCGTCGTGGCAGCCACCGAGCGGCAAGTTCCACGTCGGCACGCTCGCGGCCTTCGACCTCTTCCCGCGCCCGCTCGTGGACCGCGTGAAGAAGGACCGCCGTGAGAAATTCGACATTGCGCAGCGCGAGGCCGTCAACACGGTCCAGCAGCACCTCGCGCAGTGGGCCCAGCACCACGCGCCGACCACGAGCGACGCCGCCGCGCTGCGCCGCAAGAAGAACCTCCAGGCGCAAGCCGCGCAGCTCGAGGCGCTCGACAAGAGCTACCAGGACGTCGGCCCCGTGTACGACGCCGTCGTGTTCTTTGACGGCACCCACTGGCGCGCGGCGCTCGACACGAACGAAGACGGCGACCTCGCGCAGGCCAAGGCGCTGACCAACTACCGCGTCGAGCGCGAGCACGGCACGTTCTCGGTCGAGTCCCAGTTCAACTACGCGCTCAACGTCTACGACGAAGGCAAGACGCTGAGTGTCGTGTGCGACGCGGGCGCCCACGGCACCCACGTGGCGGGCATCGTCGCGGCGCACCACCCGGACCAGCCAGCGTGCAACGGCGTGGCGCCTGGCGCGCAGATCGTGTCGGTCAAGATCGGTGACGCGCGGCTCGGTAGCATGGAGACCTCATCGGCCTTGGCGCGCGCGATCTTCGCCATGATCGAGGCCAAGGTGGACGTGATCAACATGTCGTACGGTGAGTACGCGAGCGAGCACAACAGCGGGCGCCTCGTCGAGCTGCTCAAGGAGCTCGTGGACGAACACAACATCGTGTTTGTGTGCAGCGCCGGCAACAACGGCCCGGCGCTCGGCACCGTGGGCTCGCCCGGTGGCACGTCCTCGGCGCTGCTCAGTGTCGGCGCGTACGTGTCGCCGCAGATGATGGAGGCCGAGTACATCATGCGCGACAATGCCCTCGCCGGGCTCACGTACACGTGGTCCTCGCGCGGGCTCACGTTTGACGGCGACGTCGGCGTCAACATTTGCGCCCCCGGCGCGGCTATCACCACCGTGCCCAACTGGACGCTCAACAAGAAGCAGCTCATGAATGGTACGTCCATGTCGTCACCCAACTGCGCCGGCAACGTCGCGCTGCTCATCTCGGCGCTCAAGGACCTCGGCATCGCGTACACGCCGTACTCGCTGCGCCGTGCGCTCGAGTGCACGGCCAAGCCGCTCACGGAAGGCGAGCGCTTTGCGCAGGGCAAGGGTCTGATCCAGGTGCTGCCGGCGTTCGAGTTCCTCACGGCGCAAGGCAACGCGTTCGAAGGCTCGCGCGAGCACCCGCTCTATTTTGACGTCTCGGCCGCGTGCGGTGGCTTCGCGAAGGCGCGCGGCGTCTTCCTCCGCGACGCCAACGACTTTGTCCACGACAGTACCGAGATCAACGTGACGGTCAAGCCCATCTTCCACAAGCGTGCGCACCCGGCCGACAAGGTCAAATTCGAGACCCACGTGCACCTCGTGCCCAGTGCGCGCTGGGTCGACGTCGGCCGATCGCTCGCGCTGCTCCACGAAGGCCGCGGCTTCAAAGTGCTCGTGACCACCAAGCACCTCGCGCCCGGTGTCCATACGGCCGAGATCGCGGCCTACGATGCCCAGAACCCATCGCGTGGTGTGCTCTTCACGGTCCCGGTGACGGTGATCAAGCCCGAACCGGTGGGGAACCCGGTTGTGCGCTACACGCCGTCGTTGCTGCCGGGCACGATCACGCGCCGCTTCTTCATGCCGCCGACCACGGCCACGTACGCGGACGTCGTGCTCTCGCGCGCCGTGGGCGACGACGCCGACTCGAACGCCGCGGGCAAGCTCTACATGTTCCACGTCATGCAGTTTGAGCCGTTCGTGCGCCAGTCCAAGTCGTCGTTCCAGAAGGCCTTCTTCTTGCGTCCTGGCGACGAAGTGAGCTACTCGCTGGACCTACTGGGCGGACTCACGACCGAGGTCTGCCTCGCCCAGTTCTGGAGCGCACTCGGGGATTCCAAGGTCACCGTGGACATCCGCTTCCACGGCATCGTGCCCGACCAGCGGCAGGTCGACGTGGTCGGCGGCGTCGAGTCCCACAAGGTGCTGCTCTGGAGTGATATCCAAAAGGAGACCGTGGCACCCACCGTCGCGTTCACCAAGTGGGCCCAGCGCCTGCGTCCCAAGGCGGCCGACATCGCGCCGCTCTCGTCCACGCGCGACAAGCTGCCGCACGAGCGCCAGATCTACGAGCTCGTGCTCACGTATGCGTTCACGGCCAAGGAACCGGGCAGTGTGACACCGCGCCTGCCGCTGCTCTTTGGACGGCTCTACGAGTCGCCCTTCGAGGCGCAAATGTCCATGGTCTTCGATGACAAGAAGCAGTACATCGGTGCCTCGGATGCGATCGGTGACGCGATCGCACTGCCCAAGAAGGGCACGTACACGATCAAGTCCCAGGTGCGTCACGAAGACCTGGCCAAGCTCGAGAAGCTCAAGAACATGGTGCTGTTCCTCGATGTCTCGATCAAGGACGTCTCGGCGCCAGTGTACGCGCACCAGGACGACGCCGCGCTTGGTCGCAAGGCCATGGGCGAGGCCACGCTCAACGTGGCCAAGCACCTCGTGGTCTTTGTCGGTGAGCCAGCGGCGGACAAGCTGCCCAGCGGCGCGGCGCCGGGCGACGTGCTCTACGGCACGATCCACTACGGCAAGAAGAATGGCTCGGTGCAGGGCGCTGGTCGTCGCCCGAGTGGCTTCCCGATCTCGTACGTCGTGCCACCGGCCGCGACGCCAGTCAAGGACCCAGAACCGGAGGTGCCCACGGACGAGCGCGAGGAAGCGCAGCAGGCGAACGAGGCCGTGCGTGATCTGCTGCTCGCGCGGCTCCAGAAGCTCGTGGGCAAGCCCGACTTTGACGCGGCGTTTGCCAAGCTCCACGCGCAGTTCCCAAGCCACCTGCCGATCGCGCAGACCAAGCTCCAACACGTGGACAACGAGAAGGACCGTGCGACCCAGCTGAACGAGGTGGTCGCGGTGGCCGATGCGGTGGTCGCGGAGATCAAGCAGGACGAGCTCGCACTCTTCTTCGGCACGCGCAGCGTCGCGGGCGACCAACCACACGCGCAGAAGAAGCTCCAGAAGGAGAAGGAGGCCGAGAAAGAGATCCTGATCGATGCCCTGAACCGCAAGGCGCGTGCCCTGGGCGATGCGGCCAAGTGGGACGAGTTCCAGGCGGCGTACCTGGCGCTGCAGAAGTGGGTGGACGTCGAGACGCCCAAGTTCCTGCTCGTTGGACTGCTCCACGACCGCCACCACGAGGCCCACGGCCTCGCGCTCCAGCGTCTGCGCAAGGTGGCCGACCTGGACGCGGCGGAGAAGGACAAGATCCTCGCCGAGGACAAGCTCACCAAGGAGATCCAGGCCACGCTCGACAAGCTCCAGTGGGCCCACTGGACCCGCCAGGACCAGCAGACCAGCCGTGTCAAGGCGCCGCGCACCTACCGCAAGTTCTAAGCTACTAGGTTGGTTTTTTTTCATGCGACTGGCCCCACAACAGAATTGCAATATAAATGTCAATGTCGCAATAATTGGAATTCTTTTTGACCACGAAACGACGCGGTTTCGCTGCGGTTGGTCCCAACGGCTCACTCACCGCTGCGGAACGTTTCCTTCCGTTTTCCACTGTAACTTGCTCTGCTGCTTGGATGAGTTTAGAGCCAAGGCAACCCTGACACACCCGGCCGCTGTCCTCGCCACCACCGTCGATGCGATGGCGCCCAAGCGCTCGCCGTCCTGGGCCACCGACAGCCCCGTGTTCCGCTCTCACTCCACTCCTTCCACCGACCGCATGCACAGCCAGGTACATCCACTGCCTGCGTCGCATTCGGCCTTGACAGACTCGATGAGCCACGAGCCGTGGACTGCCGAGGAGCACCAGCGGTTCTTGGATGGCCTGGAGAAGTATGGCTGCGGCCAATCCACCAGTGTGTTCGCTGCGTGGCACGCGATCGCCGCCACTGTCGGCACGCGCACTGTGCCCGACGTCAAGGTCCACGCGAAGCGGTACTACCTCCAGCTGCAGATCATCAACACACAAAAGCGGAAGGAGTACCTGACGATGCAGCAGATCGACACGCGATGGACCATGAACGAAGACGCGATGCTGGAGACACTCGTGGCACGCTACAGCGATGGTGTCGCGTACCCGTGGGACCAGATCGCTGGCCACCTACCCAACAAGACAGCGCGAGATATACGTGAGCGGTACCAGAAGCTCTGCTACGACGTGGCCCGTATCGAGGCCGGCCAACACGTGATGATGCACCTAGGACGTTACCCTCGCCTCGCCAAGCCATCAGCACAAGCGCCCGACCAAGCCGCCACCGATGAAAGCAGCGAGCTTCCGATCGACTGTGTCGTCGCTCTCACCCCACAGGAGAGGCAGACACTGCTCACTGCACTTGAACATGTACCAGTGCCACCAGGCGCGTCGCCCGACGTCCTGGCGTCGGTGGCGTCCGCCGTCGCAGCTCTCGTCTGTGCCAGTAACAGACAACCTCCGCAACGATCAGTGCCGCGATTCACAGAGAGAGACGCCCAGACCGCCATCCAACGAGTGATCGCTGCTGCACTTGGTGACCCACACACAGTGCTCGAGCAGTTGGCAACCGAGTTACAACTGCGCCCTCTGCCCACCAGCGTGGCGAGGACCAAGCCTACATCTCTCAAGCACGGCCACAACGAGATCGACCTGAGCCTAGCGTGCCGCGAGCAGGAACAGGAAACGTCCTCGTCCATCTCAGCGACTGCCGGCTTCGCGTTCACACTGTCGCCACTGGCAGGCGCCACTTCTTCCTCATCGTCCTCAGTGTCGTCCACATTCTACACTTCCGCTGCGCCATCTCCACTGGCTCTGCGGTTCACCGACTACGAAAGCGAGACCACGCGCTCGGCAGAAGAGCTGCTCAACTTCAAAGCCTCACCAGTCCACGCGCATGAACCACAACGAACGTCGCGGCGCTCGCCCTTGGCTACGCCACACGTATGGTCCACCTTCTCCTTTTCTTTCCTTCCGTCGCCGTCGCCATCGTCTGGTGCAAGGGGCTTAAGTGGTTTCGGCCCAGCGGACGGCATCTCGGATATCGTGGACAGCAGCAACGCGATGCAATGAGATGAGACACACAATCCATACTTTGTAGGACCAGTGTGCATACCGGTATCTAGCTAGCTCTATTAACACTATCCACCAAGTTTTGCTCTATCATCCTGAGGGCTCTCAACAGTTGAATCAGCTCCACAGACCTAGTAGCTTTGCTTGAACGGGGAGGTCCTCGATCGATTGCACGAGCACTGTGGGTTCAGCAGGCTGCCGCGGCTTTGTGCGTGTCTTGGCTTTGGTCTTCTTTGGTTTGGACACGCCGCCGTCTCTGTGTGCGTGGGCTGGCGCAGAGTACAACAGGGCGGCAGCCGCGGCAGTTGCAACGGATGCATCCTCCCTAGCACTCGATGCTTCCTCCGTGCTTGCTGTCGTGGTCTTCAGTGCTTTGTCCACGAGGTGCGATTCCATTTCTCGTTGAGTGGAGCTGCAGGACGCAGTCGCGGAGCAGTTCACGTCCTTGGACGTCCCGACTTTATGAAGTAGCGTCGTCTTGGTGACGGATGGAGAGTGGTGGGTACGGTGGTGGCGGCTGCTATGCTCATGGGCCTCTCGCACTGTTGCCAGCGGAAGAGAGGACGTGGAGGCCGACATTCCAGTGTTGAGCGCGCCACTTCGGAGACTTCGGAGTTTGTTGATCGCTGTAGAAGTTTGCGTCTTTCGAACCACGACGCGGGTTAATGATGATTGACCGTTCTTGCCGGACTTGGCGCTCATCGGTGCTGGCTGCTCTGTGTCTGACTCGGCGCGAGAGTCCACGGGTTCTTCAGTCTCCTGGCTGGGCTCCACTGGCCCAGATTCAGTCTGTGGGCTTGGTGGTTGAGTTGCTGCTATGGCGGTGGTGTCCTTGACGTTCATGCTTCGTGCATGGCTCTCGGCTGGGTCGATCTTGGCGAAGGAGAGCATGGGCCACCCTCTCAGCTCGGTCTCTGGGGCAGCGTCACTCGAACTGCTCGTTGGTAGTGGGGTCGTCGCGGGCGAGACACTCAAGAGATCGCCAATGGATGAGCTCTTGCGTTTGCGTAGCACGGCTTCCTCTGGCCCAAGCGGCTCGTCTGCGGTTACTGGCCGGTCTCCATCGAACAGTGACTGGCGTCGCCTTGAGCCTCCGACCATCACGAGGTCAGCTGGGATGGACGGTACTGGTGGAGGTGGCGGAAGACTCGCGTGACACTGAGCAGCATCGAACTTGGCCCCGATCACTTCGTCCAATGGAACAAGTAGCAGTGGATGGTCGGGCAGCGTCGCTGTGTCTCGATAGCGCGCATTGACGACGAGAGGGGGTCTAGATACGCCGACTTGCGCTACTGACGCTGACTCCGGGACGTCCACAGCACTATTCCCTCGCAAGGAGAGGCGCAGTAGAGCAGACACCGCGCCGGCTTCGACCTTGGGGGATTGCTCTGCCAGATTGGAGAGCGCGAGTGTGCAATGTTCACGAATCTCATCGCTTTCAAGCTTTGCGAGGCTGATGAGTGCTGGGACGGCTTGCTGCTCGACCATCGTCGCAGCATTGACGTCGGTGTTCGCCCCCGATACGATGGTCAAATTGCACAGTGCACCGGCGCAGCATCGCAGTGTGGCTAGCTCGACGGCTGTTGCAGAGGAGCCACTGGATGCTTGGTTTACTAGCAAGCGCGTCGCGCCGAGCTTGACGAGCGAGTGGCGGTAGTCTGCGATGCATGAGAACGCATACAGTGCGGCGAGGCACCGCCACCGCGTCTCAGCTGTCGCTGCCCGAAGAGTGAGTAAAGACTCGATCGCTGCCAGCACATCTGCGCTGATCAACGATGCCGGGGGCATGGACGACGTCACGACCATCGAGCCTCGCGTCGCCAGCTGTGGCTGGGACTGACGACGAACGAATGGAACGGGACGCTTGCTGGGACTGCCACCAGCATTCGTCTCACTGGCGTGGACTGGGGCAACGAACGTGATACTACACATCGCATCGGCAGTGTCCAGGGCGGCATGATGGTCTCCCGTTCTGGTGGCAGCAGCAGCAACGAGGCACAAGAGTCGGAGCACCGTGGAGATATTCGGCTTGGACTGGATCAGGTACCTGCCAAAAGCTGGAGCATTACAGAGCTGGCGGAAGAGTACCGAGACCAAAGGCAAATGTGCATCCACACATGCCCCCAGGTGTACCAGCAACCCACTGTCGAGCATAGCAGCGAGATGGTCGCTTGAATGGGAGAGACAGCAGAGAGCAAGCAACACTACTGCTTTGACAGCCTCATCGTCGATCGTGGGGAGCAGATTTGTCAGTGCACACGTGATCGTCTGAGGCTCGAAACGAGTGCGTGAGTCCTCATGCCAAGCCAAATGACACAGCGCAGACACAGCAAAGGCGACATGTGGTTGCTGGCTCAAAGAGACGATGTGGCTCAGCGTCGCAAGGCCGGATGTCGAGGCTGCTGCCATCCGTGTGTCGTCGTTCTTTGCCAAAGCAAACAGCATACACGCGACCCGTGACGACGTCGTGGTCAACACTAGTTGACGTAGCGCTTCTAGAACACCAGCGTCCACGCCGCGTGCCCGTAGCTCATCACAGTATACGATCTCACACAACAGGTTCTCGTACAGGTCGTCCGTCCCTTGAATCGTAGGAAGCGACACGAGTGCTCTCATTGTTGATCGCTCGTCAGCCAGGGCCAGACGACCAGGCGGATGACTCAATAGCTTGCCAAAGAGCACGCGTATCACCTCACTGATGGCAGGAAGAGCTGCCAGCGCTGGTAGCACCTTGACGAGTCCTTCCTTGACCAACGCCGCCGCAGTGTCTCTCGTCAATAGGTTGGCGAACGCGCGCACGCAGGTCTCCTTTGTCGTCGGCTGCAACGCACGCACCATGGCTATCATCATGAGTACCTCCAGGGCACCGTCGAGGACGAGAACTTGTTCATACCCTGCAACAGTGGAGAGGTTGCACAGCACGCGGGCACAATCTCGTTGGCTGTCTTCGCTGTACGTATTGCTGAGTCGAGCGAGTAGCGGCACGATATGCGCGTCGATCAGGACGAGACGAAGAGCATCATCAGCTGATAGATTGGCGAGCGTGATGGCACAGCAGCGCTGGGTGGGTCCAGTCGCGCTGCTCTTGGCAAGAGTCGCGA
The DNA here is from genome assembly GCA_023337575.1 of Pythium chondricola. NCBI lineage: Eukaryota > Oomycota > Peronosporomycetes > Pythiales > Pythiaceae > Pythium > Pythium chondricola. Next base: position 29,945 of record JAADXF010000012.1, read on the forward strand.
GCACTTGAAGCACGCCGCAGTCCACGAGAGCCTGGCAGCAGCGCCGATGGCCGGACATGCTCGCTAGAACGTGACAGCACGACGCACGAGTATCTGGGTCGGTTGACTCGAGACACGTAGACAGAAGAGCAGGAAGGGCTCCTTCATCGGCGACAATCACAGCGCACTGCTCGTCCTTGCAGAGTAGACTCAGACACGCGCAGCCGAAACGCTCGATTGTGATGTTGAACCGCTCGTGTGCTAGCACACTGGCGACTCCGCGAACAACCGCCGGCGTGCAGACCTCTTGAGCCAGCGAATCGTCGGCTGCAAGACACGCGAATGCTGCAGTGCACCGTGCCCGGATATCGCTGACAAGCGCCACCTGCCTCGATCCACCCGTGCCAGTAGACTCTGTGGATGAGAGGTAGAGCAGAGCTGGTATCACACCTGCCTGCACGACAGGTAGCCGTGTGGTGTGCAGTTCACACAATCCGTGGAGCGCCTTTGCGAAGTCAAGTCGAGTCTCCAGGGTAGCGGCGGGAGTGACGCTCAGCGCGAGCAACGAAGAGATGGCACCAGCGCGCACAATGTCAGCCGCAGCCTGCTGCACACTCAGCAGGTTGCATAGAGCTAGCGTGCACATTTTCTTGCCTTCGTCATCGTCACATCGCTGAGACAATGACGACAGTTCGTTCACAGCGTCGCGCTCCACGAGTTTTAGCCGAGTCTCCTCGCTGCAGGTCATGTTGTACACAGTACGGGCACAAATCGTGCGCACTGCCTCGTGGTTGCCTCGGAAGTACAGTTCGTGGACCAAGAGCAAGGCGCCTTCAAGGACCATTCGCAGGCGGTTGGCTGGTTCTTTGCTGAGATTCCACAGCGTCAGCGCGATGAGGCACCTGGCATCGCTATCGTCTGCTGCAGTGGCTCCTGTGAGAGCAATCAGCACTCCCAGACATCCCTTTGCCACCAGCTCACTGCGGCAAGCGCGAGTGGCTGCGAGGTTGAGCAAAACGTACGCTAGAAGCTGCTGCTGCCGCGGGTGTCCCGCGTGGATGAGGTTGCCAATCACTGACACGATGCCTTCCTCAAGCAGCCGCAGGCGCACGCGCTTGAAGTTGGAGAGGTTGCCAATCGCCTTGGCGATGATCTCATCTCGCTCGACGTTGGCAGGTGAAGCAGCGAAGGCCGATGCCAGCGTGAGGAAAACCTTGAGCACACTTTCGATCTTGTGGTAGGGCTCACTGACACACGTCAGGTTGAACAATGCGCCCAGGCACAAACTCGCGGTGCAAGGGTGCTCGTTGATGAGCAGCGACAGAGCGCCGACCGCTCCATTCTCCACAACTGTGGCTTCTTCGCCCGCGAGACAGCAGCACAGATTGGACAGAGTGACCGCGCACGCAGTGCGCAGTGTCTTGTCATCTTCTGGTGTCTCTTCGTTCACGATCTCGCCCAACGTCTTGACTGCACCTTGCTGCACCAGTTCACTTCGAAGCTCGTCGATGTGGCTCAGGTTCATCAACGTCGTCACACAATGGAGTTTAGTGACGCGGTCGCCCTCGCTTGCCTTGGACAGAAGAATAAGCGCCTCGACCACGTTCTCCTGCACCATGAGGCGCGCGTTTGCTGGGTTTGAGCTCCAATTGCTCAGCGTGAGAGAGCATCTCTGTCGCTGCTTCAGTTGAATCAGCTCCTCTGATGATATCTCGGACAGAACGGAAGCTGTTGCCGCAGTGTAGGCACCAGTCGATGCGCCTGCGATGGTGTGCTTCCGCACCGGTCCATCTGTGGCCGTGAGGTTGAGGCTACCAGCGGCAGAAGCAACCACGGCAGCGGATAATGCGTCCGCGACAGCGTCCTTGAGTGAACTACGGCCAAACTCTAACGTGGTAGGGGCGTCGTGGCCGAAGATGAGCTGGTGGCTGCGCTTCATGCGGGACATGTACAGCATCCCATCCACATAATCACCACGTGTGCTGAACATGTCGCCGACGTAAGGCTTGAATGTTTGTGCGGAGAGTTCGAGGTTCGCGCCAATGCCACCACGTTTGCGAGGGTTCCGTCGTGGAGCAGCCACTGCAGGCGACGCCTTTGCTCGTGAAGACGGTGGGGACACGGCTTGCGGAGACCCTGGTAGGACCGAGGTCGTTGCTACGGCCATTGGAACAAGGCCGCTTGACTTGCGCCTCGCCACAGCCTTGACAGAGTTGATGATAGTGTCGTTTGAGATGGCTGGCGCATCTCCGGTAGCTGCGGAGGATGGAGTCTGTAGCTGCTGCTGGATGTATCGCTTGGGTGCTCTGTCTGTGAACTCGATGGCAAACTCGTTCGTGTCGGATAGCTGCTGTGAGCGGATCGTGCGTGCCGCACCGGTTAGTTGGTGGGGACTCTCGTCGAGTAGTTGGCGGAAGATGGACTCGCGGTTCACGATCCCCGTCGTTTTCTTCTTCACCACTGGAGGTGGTGTATTCGCGTGGTCATTCTGCTGGGGTGTTGAGGTACGTGGCTGTCTCTTGAGGGTCCTGACGTCGTGCGAGTCATGTGTGGAGCCATGCACTGGCTCTGCGAGTCGCGTGGGCACGCGTGAGCGCTCGTGAGACCACAGCGCCGCGAGGTTCATGGGCAAATACGCTCGCAAAGTCTTGGTGTTTCACGCGGTGCGAGGCGTGTACGGGACCGTTTGATGGTAAAAATAGCCACCCCGACACATCAGCAGCAGCATGCACAAATCATGTTCCTGCTTCCTCATGCCTGCATCTCATGACGCGCACATGAGCGGCGGTAACGCGCGCAACGATCTTCGATCATGATCACCATTGAGGGAACCAACGATGGTTGTCCCTTCTTGCAGAGTGGGATCTCAGCGAGTTCTTGTGGTGCGCAACCAGTGAATGTACCCATGAAATGGTACATAGTACCACTATGTCTGGCACATTTGCCTGCTTCTATCCATTGCGCATTCGAGCAGTTGCAGTGGTGCGTCACTCACTCGCTGGTCGGCCCACCGCCAGTTCCATTCTCTCCTCGTGGCCCGCAGCCGACGTCATCATGGCCACCGCGTCGATCGCCGCTGCGACTGCACAGTACGCGCAACTGCCGCTACCGCTCGGCGTGTCGCTGCCGCCGGGTGACCGGCACGCGCTGTCCGTGTCCATGCCAACGTGGGACGACGTCGTGGGCTACGAGGAAGGCCGCCCCGAGACACTGAACGCGATGGCGTGTGGGTACCCGCGGTTCTTCCGCAGCCGCATCGTCGTGGCGCTGGTCGCGCACCTCAAGGCGACCGTCTCACCCTTCTGTCGGCTGCCCACCGACGAGTGGAACCTGATGGTTGTACCAACAGAAGCGGTCGCTAAACGCCTCCAGCAGTTCCTCGCCAACCAAACGGACACGTCGCCCCACGACCAACGCAGCATTGCGATCCACAGCCTGCAGGACGGACTCGTGTATGCGGTGGTCTATGCCAATGCGCTGACGCAAGCGGCCAACCGGTACTGGCAGCACACGGGCGAGATCGTGACCTCGAGACATGCACAGCGAGCACTCGATCGATTGCAACAGAGGGACGCGCCACGGAAGAACCCCAAGATACACGGCACACCGGCGCATTCCACCGTGCGCGAACGAGTGGCGGGGCTCTACTTTGGCGATCAACAAGCACCAGCCCAGGCCTGCAACGTGTTCCTGTACCCGACTGGCATGGGCGCCATCTTTGCGGCGGTGCGACTTCTCTCCACGTTCAAGTGTACGGGCAAGGCGATCCTGTTTGGCTTCCCGTACTTGGACTCGCTCAAGCTCTTGCAACGGGAGCAGCTCTGCTCGGGTGGCGTCCACTTTCTCCCTCGTGCCGGTGATGCAGAGCTGGAGCAAGTGGAGGAAATCCTCAAGACGGAGAAAGTCCTCGGCATCTTCACCGAGTTCCCTTGCAACCCGTTGCTCTCCGTACCGGACCTCGAGCGGCTCGCGGCGCTGGCACACAAGTATGACACGTACCTTGTGGTGGACGACACCGTGGCGTCCTACAATCTGAACCCGATGAAGTTTGGTGCCGCTGACATCGTCGTCACCAGTCTGTCCAAGATTTTCAGTGGTACTTGCACAGTCATGGGTGGCAGCCTTGTCGTGAGTCCGCAGTGTCGAGACCACGACAAGTTTGTGCACCACCTGACCGACACCGCCGACTCATTCCTGCTGGATGACGACGCTCAGGTGTTGGCGTCATCGTCACGCGACTTGGAGGCTCGCGTAGCAAGAGTGAATGCGTCGACGAGTCTATTGGTGGAGCGCCTGCAGCAACACCCACTCGTCAAGACGATCCACTACCCACAGGTCAGCGAGGATGGTGGTCGGTATCGCCGCTTCTTGCGTCATGAGAATGGCAGCGAGTCGACCAACGAGTACGGGCCACTGTTTTCCGTCGTGTTCCACGGTGGCGAGTGCATCGCGCGCGCATTCTACGACCACCTCTGTGTGGCCAAGGGTCCTAGCCTCGGGACCAACTTCACGCTGGTGTGCCCATACACACTGTTAGCGCATTTTGACGAGCTCGACTACGTCGAGACTTGCGGCGTGGACCGCAACCTAGTGCGTTTCTCCATCGGTCTGGAGGAGCCCGAAGTGCTTTGGGCTGCTCTGCAAGACGCGCTCCACCACGCGGAGTCCGTCTGTGCTTAAACGTGACTGGTGCAGCAACCACTGGAAATTGTCGTGTCACCCTCGTCGCCCTTTTCCTATTAGAGACTACATAGTATAATACAATTGCAATTGCACTGATGGATTCGATCCATCACTCTATTCTTGGCACACATGGCATGCTTGTCATGCATTGCTCAACCAGAGAGACATCCACGCTGGTCGGTAGCATGGTTGGGCGAGCAGCTGCAACGGCAGCGTCGGGTACGTCGAACGCAGCACTGCAGCTGCGGTGCACGACGCCCAAGCGCACTGTGGGCAAGCCAACCGCCAAGCACTTCTACCGCGGCAACGAAGATGATGACGATGATCATGAGCCAGAAGCAGACGTGCGATCCAGTCGATATCGTTTGCTGGACGAGCGTGAGCAGCAACGAGAGAAGCGGGAGATTGAACGCATCAAGCGTGAGATTCTAGCCCAGCGGCGACCACGCTCAGCGTCTCGATCAGTATCAGAGAGTGAGAGTCGCCGTCGTCCATCCAGTGCCACTCGTAGTCGACCGTCCCAGTCACGAGATGCCGACTCGCCGCCGCCATATAATGCAGTGGCGTCTAGCTCTTCGTCACTCCGAACCAATATTAGTACTAGGCCACACACGAGTGCCTGGTACATCGACGAAGATGATCTGGATGATCCATTCGACGAAGTCAGCGATACTGGCGACGAAGCCGTGGTACCGTTGCCTACAGTATCAGTGTCCACCGGATCAACGGCATTCCAGGAGCAGGTGCTGAAGGAGCTGCAGAAGCTCAAGCAGGTACACTACTATTAGTAGAGAAAAGATGCGACTGATAGTGGCCTCGGTACTAACCTCGATACCCTGTAGGCACAGCAGCAGGATCTAGCAGCGATTCAGCGACTTCAGCGTGAGAAAGAGGAGGCGGAACGCAGGGCAAAAATGCTGGAGGCAGCACTGCAACGCCAACGGCAACCGCAGGTAGTGGCCTCCGACACCAAGCGCTCACGCCCACGAGCTCCCACTCACCTAGAGTTTGATGACCACACACACGGCGACGAGAGCGTCGCACCGGACGCACTCCTGTCACCGTCCTCACCTCCCACATACGACACCCAGAAGGCGACCGATCACCTGGATGTGACCGACGGAGAAGAAGAAGAAGAAGAGAACGAGTCACGAGAGTGGGCGTGTCGGCCTCGGTCATCCTCTCAGCCCAGGCGCAACCGGTGTTCTTCACCGTCTATCACCCGCAAGTCGCGGCCCCAGTCGGCGCGGTCAGAGCGTTCGTACTCGTCTCATACTTCGCGTCCAGGATCTGCTCGGCTGTTAACCAACGAGGACGAGGCTGGCGAAGTCATGCGACGTCGGAGCCGCAGTGGATCGAGTGCCAGTCGTGATGAAATGCGTCGCTCATGTGCTTTCTTTGAAGCCAAGCAGCGGGCTCTTGAAGAGGAGGCTGAGCGTGAACGTGAGACACAGGAACGACTCACTCGTGCCGCACGAGCCACGCCACCAGCGAACCTGCTCAAGCGGCAGGCTGAGGCGCAGGCAAAGAAGCAGCAGCAGATTCAGCTGCTCGAGAAGGAGAGGATGGCCGAGCTCTCGCCTGCCAAGCGTGTCAAGGCGCGTGAGGTGCCGATGACGACGTACACAGCGGACGCATCGTTTGCGATTGACGAGGCTGCTCGACGGGAGCGAGTAACCAAGCGGTCCCAGGACTTGCTGGGCCAAGCCGCGCTACCGTCACGCATGAAGCTAGCAGAGGCAGAGGAGCAGCTCCAGCAGCGTGGCGACCCAGCAATCATGAGTGTCAAGATGCGACGGCGGCTGCAGGAAGAAGCGGAAGCTCAGGCGAAGCGACAACAACTGATGAAGCCCAAGCCGGTGCCCAACTTTAACCACTTGCAGCATCAGTGGGAGAAGGCGTTGTCGATCAAGAAGGCCCGACACAAGCCTACCGAACCACAGGCGTTCTTCTCTGCGCGAGAGCAGGAGATTGCGAAGTTGCAGGCGAAGAAAGAAGAGCGGAAGCGTAAGATGCTGGAGCAGGAGCTCGCAGCACAGCGAGAAGAGGAAGCGCGGCAGCAAATACTACTGGAGAAGGTCAAGAAGCAGGCGCTGAGTGCTGCGAACGATGGGCCCAAGCTCACGAAAGCGACCGAGCTACGCATGAAGAAGACCCAGGAACAGCTTCGCCTCGACCGCCGCGCGAAAGAGAAGGAGGCCATGGAGCGAGAGCGAGCGGAACTGCGTGTGAAGCAAGCATCACACCGCGTGGCTGCGCAGGTGAAGCATCTTGAGGCGCAGCGCAAGGGCGATGACTATGTCAAGCCAACTTCAGTCGAGCGGCTGGCCAAGGAGAAGGCCAAGAAACAACGGGAAGAGTTCCGCGCCGCTGTGCTGCGCAACAAGCAGAAGTTGCTCGAGGCTGTGGCGACGAAGCCGTCGCTGATGGAACGGTTCACGATGGATTTGAAGCGGGAGGAGCACAAGAAGCAGGCACTAGAGACGGTGGTCAAGCAGGTATTCCGAAACAACCTAAAGAGTATGAAGGGCATTCTGACCGAGGAAGAAGAAGAGCTGGCCAAGGACATTGTGGCTGCTGACGACGCGGACGACGCGGAGGCAGATGCCGCCGAGGACGGGGGGCACCACGCCAAGAAGAAGAAGAAGAAGTCAGCTGACATCGATGATGACGAGGAGAACAGGTACGACGAGGACGACTAAGACCGAGTACGCAGGAAACACAACCGTCAGATGGTTAGTGGCAATGTACTCTAATTTGATTTGGTGCGTGCGTGTGTGGTTACGCGGTCGGTGGCACCAGCAGCTTCTTGAAGACGTCGTAGCTGGCGAACTGAATGCCCATGTTGGGGATCGCTCGCACTAGTGTGGGCAGCAGGCCTCGGTAGTACACGGCGAAGCCTTCGTGCTTCCACAGCTTGACATAGCAGTCCCACGCGTTCTTGTAGACGCGCGGAGCACCGCCCGATCCCTGCATCTGGAGACGACGACGCACCGTGTCATTCGGGTACGTGAGGATGGTGGCGATCATACCGGCACCACCTCCACACACGATTTTGCCAGCAAAGTCGGCGCGTGGATCGATGTCCTCAGGTAGCAACCGCTTGAGCAGATCGTACGAGCCGAACTTGATGCCTTCGTATGGGATGCTGCCGGCGAGCGTCGGGCCAATGCCGCGGAAGAGTGCGACGGATCCTTCCTCCCGCAGCGTCAACATAAAGGTCTGCGTGATGCCCGTGTAGCGCACGTTCTTGCCAATCGTACCGGAGAGTCGAGTGCGAATCAGATCCAATGGATACGTGAGCAGCGACGCTGTGAACCCCGACATGGAGCCCGCTGCGAACGCGCCCCAGGCCGGCAGCATCTTCTTGACTTCGCCGCGGCCGTCGACCAGGCGGATGAGGTCCTTGTACACGTCCGAGAAGCCAAAGAGCACGGCCTTGTGTGGCATCACACGCACGCAGGCTGCGAGGTTGCCGCGCCAAAAGCCGATGAGCCCTTCGCTCACAAAGATGGTCTATAGACACCCCACACGGAGAATGAGCTCAAGAAGTAATGAATATTGCGATACAAGCAAACACACCTTGGTGGTTTGGATCATACCGACGGATTCGCCGGTCTGGCAGACGATCTTGACGCGCTCGAACGGCGCAACGACCGTCTTGGAGACGACGCCGGCGCTGCCGCCGGCGAGCATGAGCCGAAGCTGGCGCTGGTTCCCCTTGGACTGCGCAGACTCTGCCATCGTTTCAGGAGGACGCGTGGCCGCAGCAACTACTGCAGCACGAGCGCGGACGACGAGAGGACGAGGCGCTGCTTCACCCGCGGCCTCACACGTACAAAGAGAGAGAGAGAGAGAAGTGCGCCGTTCACTCGATGGTGATGGAGGTGCTGCCGGCCGAGGCGACGCAGGCCACGTCACACTCGTGAATCTGCTTGCGCAACCTTCGTGCAACCTTCGTGCAACCTTCAACCCCACATGTTGTTAAACCAGTGCACGCGAAACAAACCCATGGTGACCATCACTCTGATAATGAGTTTCCCGCCATCAATGGCGACAAAAGGGAAACGAGAATGGAAAAGTTTGTGGTGCGCGGTGACGCGGCTCGAAGCTGCGCAGAACAGGAACTCACCGGAGGGTCTAGAGGAAAGCAGAGGCTACGGCAAACAAGAATCCTTGATGGATCCAAAGTGGTACGACGAGAGTGATAGTGCTGATGATGCCAGCAAGTTGCTCACTCGTTTCCTAGGTAATCGAAGAGCAAGTGCAACACTTGAAAGAAGAGCTCGACGATGCAAAAACAGAGGCCAATATGCTCAGTGTGCTCGAGGCCCTCGACGGTCAATTCATCTCTCTTGAGATGATGGAGAAGACCATGATCGGAGTGTCTTTGTCTCGGTTACAGCGGCGTGTCGAGTCTGGTGCGTTGACCCACGACACTTGCAATACCGGAATGCCATCCAGACGACTGATTGGAACGAATGCACTGAGCAGAACAAATGAAGTCAATGGCTGCGCGGTTGCTCAAGCTGTGGAAAGTGAGGGCGAAGAAGGCCATGAAGCGACGGAATCGGCGTGTGCAGACCTTTGGGAGGAACGCTGCAGAGTGATGCGGACGTAGCATCACGTGCCTATCTGGTGATCACGTGTCCCTCCATTTTCAACCATACGGAAGGGTTGTCTGTGGACAAGCACAATCAACAGTCGTGGTATTACTTTACACGAACGAATCCTTCACCCATCGGCAAAAGATCAACACATCCGTCTTGACGAGGTAGGCCAAAAACCAGAAGTACGCACAACCAGTGGCCACGACCAAACCCAAGATGAAAGGACTGAGGTCCATCCCGCTCAGGTTCACGACGACCAGGTACAGGTTGATCATGCACACGATGAAGCCCAATAGCCACCCGACGATGATCGCGTGCGTATTGTTCACAAAGTCGCCCATGATTCGCTTCGAGCTGGTGAAAACAAGCACTGGGAGAAGCGCGAACGGCAATTGAATCGACTGCAAGACGTTCAGGAACTCGTCCATGCGGTCACTATCCTCGGGGTGTTCCTGGCTCATGATCGCGACTGCAAGCGCCGGAACGAGTGCAACGCACCGAGTGAATAGCACACGCTTCCATGGCGACAAGCGCAAGTTGAGGAAGCCTTCCATCACGAACTGGCCAGCGTAAGTGCCAGTCATCGTCGAACTCTGGCCGGCCGCAAGCAGCCCGATCGCCCACACGATCTCGGCGTAGCCACCCAGCATCTCACTGAGGGCATCACCAGCTTGGGAGAGTCCGATACCTTGGCACATGCCGCTGACTCCATTTGCTAGGGTACACTCTCCGTATGTTGGGCCGTCAGCAGTACCGCCAGGTACGCACGCTGAGTTCACCCCGGATAGTTCGAAGGAGGCTGTGCAATCTGGTGAGAAGAAGCCCTTCGCGAACACCGCAAGTACCGCGAGATTGATCAAGAAGGAGACGAACAACGCCCCGCCCGACTCAATCGCGAAGTACTTGTTGGCTTCAGCTACCTTGCGCATGTCTTGGTGGTGAATTCGACGTGTCTGAACGAGCGCCGAGTGCAAAAAGATGTTGTGGGGCATAATCACTGCACCGAGAATACCGACGGCTTGAGTAACTGCATACGGTTGGACTTCCGGCACGAATCCGCTCGCAACGTCCTTCGCATCGATGCCTCCTTTCATGAAGTTGGCAAAGAAGCACACCAGCATGACACCAATCAAGGTGACAAAGAAGGCTTCCAGCTTGCGGATACCATAGCGGTGGAGTAACAGGAACGTGAAAGTGTCAAGACCAGTGATCTGCAGTACAAGGAAGTGAGCGGCAAGCCAAGGAGACCATGGTCAGGTGCGTACCCACCAAGCATCCCAACCACAGCGGGAAGTTGAACAAGATCTGGAATGCGATGGCCGAGCCGAGTACCTCCTGGATATCGCTGCCGATAATCGCGATCTCAGTCATCACCCATAGCGCAAGCGACGCCCAACGAGGGTATGCCATCTTGCACATCTCCGCGAGGTTCCTGCCAGTGACCACACCAAGTCGAGCTGCCAGCACTTGCAAGTAGAAGCCCATGATTGTCGAGCCAAACAGCACCCAGATAAGCTGGTAGCCACCGTATGCGCCAGCTTGCAAGTCGCTCTCCAAGTTGCCGGGGTCCACGTACGCGATACTCATCAACCAACCTGGGCCGGCGTACGCCCAGAGTGTCCTCCAGCTGCCACATCGCTTGTCAGTTCCTGTCACGACTCTTCACGAAGAAAACACGAACGCACCTGAACCAATGCGTGGTTGGAGACTCATCTGGTGCCTGCACTTCACCGATCGCGAGCGTGGCCATCTTCTCCACCGAGTCGTAGCCATTTTCCGTGGGACCTTCCAGCAGCAAGTCATATTCGCTTGCCAGGGGCTGCTTGCCAACTCGCACCGGCGCCGACACTGGAGACATGGTGGAGCTCGTCATGGTGGAGTTTCGAGCCTGGTTTCTCGGCGGTACGTTCAATTCTGGAGGATCGTGTCCAAGGTTTCGTGGCTGCTCCGTGCCCATTCGGATCAACTCTGCGCCTCTGTTGAACAAGTGACCACGGTCTCGTGGAAAGAATTCAAGTTACGCATATGTTGCGCATATCCAACTGACCGAATCTTATAGAGATTCATCGACGGTCGCGCGAATGTGATGGGAAGGTTGCGTGAAACAATGATGGTCAAAAGCATCCATCTCGACCAGTCAATCTCCACACAAGCCAGCAGCATGTACGCTGGCGTGGACAAGTACGGCGGCGCATTGGCGGGCGAAGGCCAGCCGCGCGATGGCCCGGCAGCCACCGGCATGTCGCTGGAAGATGCCATCGAGACTGCCGCCGCGGAAGAGACGGTTGTCGTCGACGTGCCATACCAGTACTACGAAGACGAAGAAGACCCCTCCACACTGGTCACGGGATCATCGCAGGTGCTGCTTGCTGCACAGCTGAATCCTGAGGCTGGCGGTTTGATGTGGATCGAGCAAGAGGACACCAAGGACACGTACAAGAATGTCGTGGCGATGTCCCAGATGACATCCATGCTGCGCGACGCTGACCGCAACGCCTGCTACGAGCGCGGCATCCAGCGAGCGATTGACGAGTTCAAGCAGAAGAATGGCCACGCACCCGTGGTATTGGACATTGGTACAGGCACCGGTCTGCTGTCCATGTTTGCGGCACGCCACGGCGCGGAGCACGTGTACGCATGCGAAATGTTCAAGCCCATGGCCGAGATCGCGCAGAACGTGACGGTGGCCAACTATCCCGACAAGATCACAGTCTTCGCCCTTCGATCGACCGATCTCATTGTGGGGGCTGGTGGACACATGCCGCGACGTGCTGACATGCTCGTGTCCGAGCTCTTTGACTCAGTGTTGCTGGGAGAAGCTGTGATCCCGACGATTCGCCACGCGCAAGAGCATCTCCTCGAGAACAACGCCGTGATCGTTCCAGAGCGTGCGACGGTGTTTGCCCACGTGGTGGAGAATGACGCCATCTATCGCATGAGTAGCTTCAAAGATTTCTTCCTCGATGGGGAAGCGCGGCGCTTGCGACTCGCTCGAAATGATGCCGCATGGACCTGTACAGGTGGCCAGCCTGCGTTGCCTGTCCACGTGGATGCCTTGAGTCAGGATGGGAAGGATCTCACACCATCCGTGGCGGTACTTCATGTCGACTTCACCACTCTTCCTTCTGGCGTGGCCCCGCTGGGCGTCAAGACCGACGAGACGACTGTGACGACGACGAGTGGTGGCGATGCTCAGGCTGTCGTGATGTGGTGGACCGTGAGTTTCGATCGCGACGACCGTATCGTGTACTCGACTCAACCTCATGTGCAAAATTGGCAGGACCACTGGGTTCAAGTCGTTTTCCCACTTGTAGACACGCTCGCTGTGGAAGCAAACGAACAACTTGTGCTTCGTGCGCACCACGATGACCTGCGTGTGTGGTTTGACGTTGAGAAACCCAAGCCCACCCTGCCGCAGAAGCGCCGCATCGATGATGAACCGTCCGCGGAGAAGCAGCCGTGCGTGTGTGGTCTGCACCTCATCTGCAATGCCGAGCGTGTGTCGATGCTGACTGACCGTTGCCGTTCTGATGCGTTCTACCGAGCGATGCAGAAGACAGTCGCTCAAGTCGCACAAGCAAAGAACTGTGATCCCAAAGACCTCGCATGTGTGGACGCCAGTGATGGTTCACTGTGCGCCATGCTCGCGGCATCGTTCGGGATCGAACGGGTCACTTCCATCGAATCCAAGGACGTGTCAGCCCGCATCTTCCAGCAGGTGTGCGATGGCAACGTGCCTGATGCTGTTGAAGTCATGTGCTGCGGATGCAAGGGGCTGCTTCCAGAGCACGTCAAGGGCGAGCAGCCAGTCGACTTGCTCGTAGGCGAGGTCTTCTACTACTCGATGCAGAACCTCCCGCTGTGGCAAGCGCTCAACTTCTGGCTGCGCCGATCAGCGTTGAGCAGCGTCATGAAGCCCGACGCGGTTGTCCTGCCAGCGAAAGCACGCGTTCTCGCACTGCCAGTGGTGTTTGAGCACCTCCACGAGTGCTTTGGCGCCGTCGGTGGCGACGTCTCGGGCTTCGATCACTCCTCCTTCGACCAGTTCCAGGCCACGTACTACACACGCAACTTCCCGTTCCCGACCTACATGTACCCGTACGCTGCTGTCCTCGATTCGCCAGTGGAGCTGGCAAGCTGGAACTTCGTCGACATTGCCCACAGCGTGTCGAGTGAGCTGTCTGTGGCACTGCCCTCCGGACCGAATGCTGTCATCGTGTGGGTCGAGTATTCACTAGATGCCGACGACGAGTTCATCGCCACGACAGGTCCCAACGTCCGGTACGCGAAGCAGCTGATCCGTTTCCTGCCCCCAGAAGATGTGGCGGACGAAGGCAAGCGCAGCTTGTTCGCCCAGTTCGCATTCTCGGCCATGGAAGGCACGATCGACCTCAGTATTGCGCTAGAATAAGACCCTTCCCCCACCCAAACCGAGGTATATAGACACGCATTTCATTTCGACACTTGGAACCCCCTATCCTATGCTCCTAGGGCTTGACGGTGGCGGTGGCGGCGACGAACGCGTCCTGCGTCCCGCACAGGCACGGCAGCTTTGCAGTTGTCCGTGAAGACACCATCCACGCCGAGTCGGAAGAACTAGAGGTACTCTTGCTTCGGGTCGTTGTTGTAGTCAGTCGCGAGACGGTAGGACTCGTCGCGGAAGGTCCACCACGTGTGGATCTTGAGTCCGGCCGCGTGGATCTGCTGGAAGACGTCCTGGTTCGGTACCGACTTGAAGTCCGAGTCGGCGATCTTATCTTGCCGTCACTGTCCACGTCCACGATACCACCGCTCGATGTGAAGTTGGCGCCGACCGTGGTTACCAAGTACCGCTTGTACGGTGCGGCAATGTCGGCGTACGTGGCGATCTCAGCGAGCCCTTGAGCTCGGCGAGCGTGAAGTCGCTGACGAAGAAACCCGACTCGGACTTGCCATCCATGACGCCCGTGCGCTTGCGGGATGCGAATTCGCCACGTCAGTCGTGGTGATGATGCTGGGCTCGTGGTGCGCCACCAGCACGCCGTCCTTGGTGGCCACGAGGTCCGATAAGTCCACACCCGACTCGATCGCCAGCGCGTAGCCGTCCAGCGTGTAGTCGGGGAGGTACCCCGTGGCGCCGCGGTGGGCGATGACCCAAGGTCGGCGCCGAGCCGTCACTGCACACGTCGCGTGCGTGCCCCGTAGCGAGAGCCACCACCACCAGCAGCAGCAGCGACGGGAGCTGGAGGATGGTCAAAGTACGTAGAATACGGGGTCGTGGGCCGAGGGCTACTGACGTTAGTACGGTACTGAACTGGACCAGTCGAGTGGGCGATCACGGTGGGTTCGGATCTGTAGTACGGTAGTTCAATGCACCGGGACAACGAGCGAGTGTCGCCACACACTCGCGTCGGACTTGGCCGGTGCCGTCCCTCGTCACGAGGGACACAAGCACGAAGCTCGTGCTCCTGTTTCGTTCTCTCTCTCTCTCTCTCTTGCCTATCCGCACGTGGCATTCCCGACATCCACAGCCGCCGTGTGCAACTCATAACTCCACTGCTGCACTCGTGATGCACCGACAGAGCGGGATGTAGTACAGGACACGGAGCTCTCCGCGTCAAGGTTCTTCACCCCGTGCACGAATGACTGCTTCCCCTCCCATTTCAAGTCATCTCATGTCGCAGCATCTCCACGAAACCTGATTTTACTGACATCCACGTTTTCGGTACTACGTACAGTACAGCACTATGGATCTGGTGCCTGACAGCGCTTTACGCGGCGGCAATGGGACGCAGCCGGGAGCGCACGAGTTGCTCCCGATGGGCGCGCTTGCGCTGCTCCTCGCGCGCTTGCTGGCGCTGCGCCGCCGCAATGCGCTGCACGTGCGCCTCCAGCACGGCCTCGATCTCCTTGCTCCACGGCTGCGACAATGGGTGGGTCTCTACGAGGTGGAGCAGCTCCGGGTCCTCGCGCTGCAGCGCCAGCACCAACCCACGCACGAGCGCCGCGAGCGCCGTGGCCTCGGCCATCATCGTCATATGCACGGTGGCCAGGAGAAAAACGCCGAGCTCCTTCTCGGTCTTGTCCAGTGACGAGAGCGGGGTCTGCGTGAAGAACTGACGCACGAGCTCCTGGTACTCGAGCTGCTCGGCGTCCTCTGGCTCGATCTCGAGGCCTAGATTCTTGGCCACGTCCACGTTCTCCTTGGTCTGCGACGCATGGTTGATGCGCGTGCGGATCGCGTTCATGTAGGTCCACATCGCGACCGACTGGAAGGGTGGGCCACGCACCGAGCCGCCAGGCAGGAGCACGTCAATCGGCGGATACACGCGAGCGCGGCTCAGCTGGCTCTCGAGCACCACAGCGTCGTCCACGATCGACTTGACGCGCTCCATGAACTCGGACACTTCGCCCGTGGTCGAGTCGGGCGTGTCGGCCAGTGCAAACGTCGTGAGCGAGCCGTCGCGCAACTGCGCCGACCGCTCCATCAGCACCGTGTGCGCACTCAGGCTCAACTGCGAGATCCTCGGTAGCTTCATGGTCTGCACGAGCGTCTCCACGACGGTCGTGTGCGTGGCCAGGTCATCGTAGACCACCACGGCGTGCGACGACGTGCCGTGCTGCATGAAGTACTCAGCGATCGCACAGCCAGTGAACGGGGCCAGGTACTGCATGATGGGCGTGTCGCGCTCGTCGGCCGACACGACCGTTGTGTGCGGCAGCGCGCCGGTCTGGTCCAGGAACTCGACCACCTGCTTGACGCGCAGTGGACTCTTAGCCACACAGACATAGACAAAGTGTGGCGGCTCGTTGCCACTCGCCTTGGCGCTCTTGACTTGCTGCGCGATGATGTCCAGCATCAACCGGGTCTTGCCACTGTTCCGTGGCCCTAGCACGCCAACGCGGTGGCCAAATGCCAGTGGCTTGAGGCAGTCGATCGCCAGGATGCCCGTGGTGAACGGCTCGCGTAGTGGTGCGCGTGCCAGGAGGCTGGGCACGGTCTTGGACCCCCACGCGACTGACACGTGGTCGTTCGCGGTCGGCACGACCAGTCTTTTCGCATCGTGCACGTCCGAGATGTCACGGATCAATTCACCCAAGGGGTTCACCGCTCGCCCACGGAGTCGCGCCAGGCTCATGGGCACACGCAGCTCGCCATCGTGCAGCTGCACCTCCATACCGATCTGTACCGTGCGCACAGCATCGGCATGGTCGCCCTCACGAAACAGTGCGACGTGCGCCACTTTCTTCTCCAGGTACAGCACGACACCACGGCAAATGCGGTCATGCTGGGCCTGGTCGGTGGCGTGTTTCTGGTGGTCTGGATCCGTCTGGTCGTCGTCGTACGCGATGCGGTTGTACACGGTGACGACGGCGCCGAGCGTCGCGTGGCGCAGCCCGGAGATGCTGGCGATGTTGTTCTTGACGTCGAGCACCACGCCCTTGACGGGCAGAGTGATGGTCGCTGCACGCACGACCTGCTGCTGCTGCTTGTCCTCTTGCTTCTCGTCGTCGTCGTCCTCCATGTGCATGGCGTCCAGCATCTGCTGCATGAGCATGGCTTCGTTGCTGTCGCTGGCGGCGCGATGGGTGACCGCGCGGGCCGCGTGGAAATGGCGACTACGTGGCGCGACACGCTGTGCTGTGGTGGTGCCTTGGTACCGCTGCTGCAGCGCGCGTCCGAGGCTGCGGCGCATGTGACGAAGATGCACGGACGCCATGCTTTGCATGCTCTGTTTCCCGAACCGAGTGCTTCCCTCAGCAGCTCCCCACAGCTCGTGCTCTATCACCGTTGATTAGCTATAAATGCAATCGTTGTTTTTAACCAATCGATGGTGAGTCTCTTGTCGATAATGTCCATAATGTAGTTTTCGACACATGCTCTTCGACAATTGCGCAATCCCCCCCGCGCCGCAATCACTCTCTGCAAGTGGAAGTTGCAGAGATGGTCGGGAGCTCCGAAGACAAAAACTCCGTGGTGGCTCTGCCGCGGCCCACGTCCATTTCGCAATCAATCCTCGCGTCGTGCCCACCAGCATCTCCACCAGCATCTCCACCAGCATCCCCACCAACATCCCCACCACGACCACGACCATGAGCGCCACGCCCTACAAGATCGCCGTGCTGCCGGGCGACGGCATCGGCCCCGAAGTCTGCGACGAAGCGGTCAAAGTGCTCACGACCGTTGGCTCCCTCTTCCACCACGCGTTCGCGTTTGAGCACGCGCTGTGCGGCGGTGCGTCGTTCGACGCGTGCCAGACCCACCTGCCGCAGGCGACCATCGACGTGGTGGCGCGCGCGGATGCCGTGCTGTTTGGCTCGGTGGGCGGCCCGCCCGACGCGCAGGAAGACCCCAAGTGGAAGGACGCGGAGAAGAACTGCCTGCTCGGCCTGCGCAAGAATTTCCAACTCGCGGTCAACATCCGCCCGGCGAAGATCTACTCAATGCTGCCGGATCTCTCGCCGCTCAAGCCGAGTCTGATCGCGAACGGGGTGGACATGGTGATCGTGCGCGAGCTCATCGCGGGCATTTACTTTGGCGAACACGCCACCAAGGACGGCGTCGCGACCGACGTGATGAAGTACACGGAGGACGAGGTCCGCGTGCCCGTGCGCTTCGCCTTTGAGACCGCCATGCAGGTTGGTACCGACTGTAGTATCGTATGTGTGGTCGCGGTCCTTGAGCTAACGAGTGCACTCTTACGACGATCTCGCAGCGCACCAAGAAGCTGACGGTCGTGGACAAGGCCAACGTGTTGGACTGCAGCCGCCTGTGGCGCAAGGTGGCCAAGGAGGTCCACGCCGACTTCCCCGAGGTCGCGCTGGACTTCATGTACATCGACAACGCGGTCATGCAGCTGATCAAGAACCCCTCGCAGTTTGACGTGATCGTCACGGGCAACATGTTTGGCGACATCCTATCGGACGCCGCGTCCGTGCTGCCCGGCTCGCTCGGCCTCATGCCCTCGGCCAGTCTGGGCAACAAGATCCACTTGTATGAGCCAATTGGTGGCTCGGCGCCGGACATCGCCGGCAAGGGCGTGGCCAACCCGATCGCCCAGATCCTGTCGGCCGCGTTGCTGCTGCGCTACTCGTTCCAGCTGGAGCACGAGGCCAAGCTCATCGAGACGGCGGTCGAGCAGGTCCTGCTGGACGGTGTGCGCACGGGCGACCTCACGCGGGACCGGACCGCCGTCGTGGGCACCAAGCAAATGGGTGACGCCATCGTGAACAAGATCCGCGCGCTGCACTCGAGTTAACCTTTAATCAGTCACTCCCACCCACCACCAATGCGAATCAATCGGCTTGAGTTAGACGGTCACGTGGTCAGTCATACTACTCGTAGTACTACTACTACTCAAAAATCTTGTCGAGCTGGCCGGTGGCCTGGAGGATGATCCAGCCAACGCCGACGATGCCCGAGAACGCCGCTGACATGAGACCGAGGCGGAACTCGAGCAGCACCGAGTGGCGGCTCAGGCGGCCCGTGACCTCACCATACAGGGCCGCGAAGACGCCCATGATGAACACGGAGGCGACACAGAACGAGCCCAAGTAGGCGGTGGACTTGGCCCAGTCGTCCATCACGACGGCCGGCAGCACGCCCAGGATACCGCCAGGCCCTGCGATGCCGTGAACGATCCCCACCATCAACGCCGTGAGCTGTATGTATACACGCAAACCTCATGAGCTTCTCGATACAAATCAACCTCCAGGACACAATTACACGCACCCGCTGAGCTGTCGGGCTCGCGAATGAGACAGGCTTGAAGCAAGACCCATGCGAGTGGTCCTGGCCGGTTTTAACAGAGTCGTCCTCCAAATCGATGGAATGCGGGTGATTGCCCTTGGCCTTGACGCTGGTATCACCGTCGTCCACGTCAATGAGATGGTACATGGAGGTTGTCTTTGGCGACGCACATGCCATCGACTCGTCGTCGCGATCCTGGACTGGCGGACTGTCGAGATGTTCACAAGTATTAATACTGTGGCGGCTGGCGGTCGAAGAATGGCGCTCCATGGGCATCAGTGTCTGTGCTGCGGCCGGACGCACAGTCGCTTCGACTGTACCAGCGCGCACGTTGGTGACCGCAGCGTCGTTGATCTTCTCCTTGTACTTGCGCTTGACCGTGTGCATGGTCCACGCTCCCAGTAGGATCATAAACACACCGACCACGTAGTTGCAGTATACGCTAATGTGATCCAGATCGATGGACCGTCCTGCCGCGAAGAAGATCACGGCCATGAGGATGAGCCCGATCGAATGGCCGCAGCCCCAGCGCACGCCGAGCGTGAACGCACGCCACGACGAGTTGGTGGTCATGGCCGCCAAAGCACTCAGGTGGTCCGGGCCTGTGAGCACATGCACGATACCGAGCGTGACACCTGTGGCGATGATCTTGCCCACAGATGCATGGGAAAGCGAGGAGTCTTCACCGCTAAGCAGCCGCGTCGTCGCCATAATGACACACACCCTGATTGACGCACGCTTGTATTAATAATGAGCCGGTGCCACCGATGAAGCAGTGTCCGTACTTAGTGGGATCCATATCATCGGTTTTAAGAGGGAAGCGACCATGATCGTGAAAGGTCGTGCATGGACCTGACCAATGAACAGTCGCCAGCTCAATCGTCGGAGGCAACGATTGACGGCCGCGATGAGCGCGACCCACGGCGAGCATGTGCATGGAATCGCGAGCAGTGCCAGCGGGGACGGAGCAGCGGATACGCTGGAGTATGCGCCGCTGTATAAGCTACTGGTGACGGGGCTCGCGTTCGGAGCTGTTCACGTGCTGACTGGTACTGTGCAGAGTGGAGCGTGATCTCTGCTGTTCAACAAACGCTCATGCCGCTGCATTTTCAACAGGCCCAGGCCATTTTGGCGCGCTGGTGGCACTCGCAAATGGGCAGTCGTGGTGGACGTCATTTGCTCTTGGCGTACAGTGGGGATGTGGGCATTCGATTGGCATCCTGGTCGTCGCAGCGGCGTGCGTCGCCCTTGGCCACGCGCTGGCAGTGGACGGTATACTGCAGGCAATACTCAACTACGTCATGGGCATCGTACTGATCTTCATCGGTGCATGGACACTGTACCACGCAAGCGTCGATTATGAGTCGGCATCACGGCCGCAGTCGAAATGGGGGAATGTGCACTGTGAAGACGCATCATACACTCTGCTGACGGGCGATGAAGGCGACAACCAGGCAAATTTAAAGGAGCTGCTCATGAACCACTCTCCATCCAACGTCCGACGTGTGCAGCGAGCCACCAGTGTCGGTGTCGGCGTGCTGCACGGCTTCGCTGGACCGGGGGCAGTGCTGGTCGTCGCACCGGTCGTGCTCATGCACGGAAGTATCCTCCGGCCGGTCGCGTACCTCGGGTGTTTCTGCCTCAGCTCTATCATTTGTATGGGCGCATTCGCTGCTGCCTACGGCGAGCTCACCAGACGGAGCAGTCTTCAGTCTATTGTGGTGGCGTTTCGTATAGCGTGTATGTCGTCCGCAATCACCATCCTGATCGGCTTGATCTGGGTGGTTCTACAAGCCTGCGGAGGGCTGGACGATGTGTTTGGTCACCATCATTAACAAAGTAGGTGTGTTGTATTCAAATCGCACATGCCATCGATCGGCCGTAGCCACATCCATCAACCAAAGACCTCGTCGAGCTTGCCCGTGGACACGAGAATCACCCACATGATACCGACCAGAAGCGACACGCACGAGGAAAAGATGCCGACCTGGAAGAGCAACTGGTCCGACATGCGCACGAGGCGGCCAGTGACTTCACCGTACGTCGCGGCAAACACGCCCATGATAAAGATCGACGCGGCGCAGAACGACAGCAGATACGCCCACGACTTGACCCAGTCGTTGAGGATCACAGCCGGCAGCACGCCTAGGATGCCGCCCGTGCCAGCGAGACCGTGGGCGATACCATACATGAACGCAGTCACGCGCTGGGTCTTGGCATTCTTGATGTCGATACGTGGCTGGTTCAACAAACCGCAGCACCACGATTTGGTCGCTGGCGGTGCTTGCGTGGTGAGCAGTGGCGCTGATTCACCTCCATCCCGCGCACGAGGCGGAGGCGCAGTGTGCGAGTGTGGGTACGCTCCACCATGCGAATGCGTGTAGCCGCCATGGGTGTGCACCGGTAGTTCACTCGTCTCCTGGAGCTTGGTGGTCGTCGTGGCTGGTCGAATCTTCCAGTAGTGGTTGAAGCTCCAGCAGCCGAGCGCGATCATCAACAGGCCGACGCAGAAGTCACAGTACGTGCCGAACTTGTCGACATCGAACTGCATGTTGACGGCGAGGAACACGGCCGTGACGACGATCAGACCGACCGAGTGACCGCAGCCCCAGCGCATGCCCAATT
This sequence comes from Pythium chondricola, assembly GCA_023337575.1. Taxonomy (NCBI): domain Eukaryota; phylum Oomycota; class Peronosporomycetes; order Pythiales; family Pythiaceae; genus Pythium; species Pythium chondricola. The sequence goes on from JAADXF010000012.1 coordinate 51,572, forward strand.
GGAAGGAGCGCCACGAGGAGCCGGCGGACAAGACGATGAGCGCGCTCAGGTGGTCCGGCCCGGTAATCACATGGATAATGCCGAGGAGCAGCCCCGTGGCGACGATCGTGGGCAGCGACGCCGTCGCCAAGTGCTCCGTGGACGCCGTGGACATTGGGTGTTGACGTGCTTGCACGGAAAATGTCGAAATGACAAGGAGGCGCACATCCACAATGAATGCCATAACGTGGTTCAAGTTGGAAAAGCAGCGTAACGTGTCGCAACATTCGGCATGAAGGGTGAGAGAAGACACCGTATTTTGTAAAACCACGTCCATTGAAATCCATTCACCAATGAAATGAGCTGTTTGGGATCTTTCCACGTTTCATTGGTCGACTGCACTGGACACACACGACGCATCACCAGTTTGCACACAGCCACTGTATTTTAATACATTAATAATTAATATTAAAATACATGGAGCCGCCACTCATCCGAAGACGACATCGAGCGTGCCGGTGGACACGAGAGCGATCCACAGTACGCCAATGAAGAACGACACGCTGGCACTGAAGATGCCGACACGGTAGAGCAGGCGGTCCGAGACCTTGACTAGTCGACCCGTGAGCTCGCCGTACGTGGCAGCGAAGACGCCCATGATGAAGATCGAGGCGACGCAGAACGACAGCAAGTACGCTGACGAGCGGCCCCAGTCGTTCAGCACCACGGCTGGCAGAACACCGAGCACGCCGCCAGTGCCAGCGAGTCCGTGGGCGATGCCGTACGCAAACGCAGTGAGATGCGCCGTGTGTAGGTTCTTGATGTCTGACGACGGCGCGTTGCACATGCCGAAACAGCACTTCTTGGTGACGAGGGACTCGTCGAATGACTCCTTACGCATGAGCGAGTGGCCGTGCGCGTGGCCGCGCCCCATCGTTGGTCCATGGGCGTGGCCTTGCTCCAGCATGGCATCGGGTGTCCCGGTGAACGCTACGTTTGGCGTACGCGGGCTGGCCTGCAAATCCACTTGATACTGCTGCATGCGTTGAATCTCGGCCATCGCTTCCTTCTCCAAGCACTCCTTCCGCGCCTTCCAATAGTGCCGGATCCCCCATACACCTAGCAGCATCATGAGGATGCCAACGATGAAGTCACAGTACTGGCCCACCGTGTCGAGGTCCACGTTCTGATCCGCGGCGAGGAAGATGGCCGTGACGAGAATCAAACCAGTCGAATGGCCTAGTCCCCACCGCATGCCCAGATTGGCCGACCGCCACGAGGAGCCCGCACTCAGCACGATCAATGCACTGAGATGGTCCGGGCCCGTGATCACGTGGACGATGCCCAGCACTAGGCCTGAGCCAATCACGCCGCCGATCGACGCCGTGGCCAACGAGTCGTCAAGTTGCCCCATGAGGTCGCAGTAGTAATCTCGTCAGCGGCGTGGATTTCGCGTCGCGCGGTTTGTTCAATGGCGTGGTCGACTGGCGGCAGATGGAGAAATGATGCTGCGTGGGACTACCGGGTATGCCACGACGGTGCTCCAAGCCAGCGAGAGGTAATAACTGGCGACACTGCCAAACATCGCTGTATTATTAATAGCATTTCGCTTCCATTTGATATCGAACCATTTCGCCGGGACGGGCGAATTGGGGCCAGCGGCACCTTCCAGTGACGTTGCGCGATTCTTCCACGAATCGAACTAAGTACGAATATCCGAGGCACAGACACCCCGACATCGATGTCTGGTTCTTCCATGCTTCTCTCTTTCCACACATCGTACTTGCCACAACGATCTCATCCGGGCGACTCGCGCTGCCTCTCGCTGGTTCCTCTTGCCAGAAACCTTCTCTATTACTACGTAGTACTACGTAGTAGAGAACACTGAGAGACTCGAATGGCGACCGACTGTCGACGATGACTGTCAGTAGACTACTGAAGTGGATCGCTGGGTGCAAAGTGCGCGTGTGGCAATCACCTATTTTAATATATACGGCGCATCCATGAACACCTTCGCGCTACCGTACAGTACAGTAACGTTACGTCGTAGTACCGTGCGTCATTGGGATGCGCGAATCGGCCATCGCCAAGAAACCAATCCGCCACTTCAACATGTTGGATTCTTCCATGTGGACCACATCACTGACGTGACATGCCCACGAATCCATGTGGTCCACACGATAAAAACTGCCGTTTCAAAGTGGCCACGCCACACGCGACACGGTATCTCATCCAAGAGCTCCTCCTCATCCCGATTCCACCATGAGCGCGCGGGGCTACGTGTGCATGGCGCTGCTCGCCACGCAGTTTGGCTTGCAGCCAATCCTCTACAAGGAATTCGCCGCCTCTGTCAAGCACACAAGTGTACTGGTGATCGCGTGCGAGGCGTGCAAGTTCGTGGTCGCCGCGAGCGTGCTGCTCGCCACGGGGCGATTGGCGCATGTGCTCAAGACCTGGGAATTCAAGCACAGCCTCGCAGCGTCGGGTTTACCAGCGTGCACGTACGCGGTTCAGAATGTACTGGTGCAAACCGCGTACCAGAACCTGCCACCGATCGTGTTCAACCTCGTGAACCAGACCAAGCTGCTCTCCACGGCGCTCTTCGTCTACTTGCTACTGGGCAAGCGCTTCACGATCCAGCAATGCAGTACGTTCGCATCATGAGATGATATCAGGTGCATGCACAGTGCTGACTCTGTCTCGTCGACAGTCGCGATGCTCATCTTGTTGTCGGCGGCAGTGCTGCTCTCCCTCGCGAAAGACCCGTCCGCCACCGCGAGCACTTCGGTCAAGAGCTCCTCGTTTGAACTGGGACTGGTACCAGTGCTGCTGGCGTCGCTGCTCTCTGGATTCGGCGCTGCGATGACCCAGAAATCGATGCAGCACCGGGACACGGCGCTCGTCACCATGGAACTCGCCGTGTTTGGCAGTGTGTTTCTTCTCGGGTCGATGGCGTACGCGCCGACGTCCCCATTGAAGCTGGCGGCATTGCAATCCACGGAGGCATTCATGGAACTCTTTGATGGCTGGGACAGAATGACGCTCCTCCCAGTGGCCGCGAACGCGGTCGGCGGGCTACTGGTCGGCGCCGTGACCAAGTACGTCGGCGGGGTACTCAAGTCCTTCGCGCTGGTATGCGGCATCGCCTTCACGGCATTCATCGAGTCGTATCTCTACGGCAGCGTGCTGCCAGTCGAAGTGTGGATCGCCGCCGTGCTCGTCACGGGCAGCATGTTCCTGTACAACGCCTACCCGTACCAAGCACCAGCTCCTAGTGATGCCAAGCCCAAGCGCGAGTGATGCGATCACGATGTCGGTAGTAGTAGTAGTACTACTTACTACGTAGTATTATGCCTATTATTGCTTCCTGGTGAGTGACGAATTGGTTTTCCCTCGAACTAATTTTTACTACTTACTACCTTATCCTGGGTCCATACAGCGTCTTAAATACTACTACTACTATTAATACTACTTAGCATTATAATACTACTACCTTCGTCCTTCGCTACGTCTTCAAACTATGTCTCCTTCTACACCTACTATTTACTACTAGCTAGCTACCTACCTAGCTACCTCGCACCCTAAATAGCAAAGGTCTCGGCGAGCAGCCGGTGGCCGCCGCTGGCCATGCCACGCGACGACGCGAACGCGAGCGGCTCGAAAGACAGCATGTCGGTAAAGCTGCCGTCCACCTCGACGTCCGACGTTGGCTCGAGTTCAAAGTCGTACATCATCTTCATGAACAGCGTGTCGTCGTCGTCTTCCTCCATGGTCGCGAGCGACGCCGCCGCCGACGCCGACACGTGCACAGCCGACGGACCACGCCCTGTGGACAGCGACTGCGTGAGCACGTCGAGGCAGCGCTGCGCCGCGGTCGTGTCGTTCGTCTCGAGGCAGTCACGGCGGATCTGGGCCAGCTCGGCCTGCACACAGAGTTGGCGCACGGCGTCCATGGCCAGGTCCGGCGAGCCACGTGTGGCCAACATCTCTTGGGTGATCTGCAAGAACAAGTCACCGGGCAGAGCGAGGATCGACGCAATGGCGTGGCGCTCGAGTGGCAGTAGGCGAGCGACGGCGTCGAGGCACTCCATCTGGAGCTCCTGGCACACGTCCACCATGGACGGAGGCGTCGACACCAACTCCATGGCCGACTGCGTCACCTGGAGCAGCCGATGGAGTGTCGTACTGCTCGTGGTGAGGCCAGTGAGGAAGGCACGTGCCTTGGTCTTGGCGTCCAGCCCCATGTTGAGGTAGTGCACACCCACGTAGATGGCCGCCGCGAGCGGGGTGGTCACGTGGAGCTCGCCCGTGTACGCGTACACGCACAGCGCTTCAAAGGCCGGCGCGCCACCAGGAAAGTAGCTGAGCTGGAGCACCGGCACCGCAGCACGTGATGCCACGACGCTCTCTCTGGCCTTGGCGTTGAGCAGCTGCGACTCGAGCAACATCGGGTGCTTGTGCAGGTTAAACTGGGTGCCTTCGACCACCACCACCAAGTTGCACGTCGCGCGACGCGACGCCCACGGCGTGTACTCACACAGCGGCTTGGTGGCGTCTGCCTCGACTGGCTGGTCCTCCACCTTTGCATCCGTTGGCGTCTCGTTGGTGTATGTGTTGGTGTTGGCGTCGGTTGGTTCGCTCTCCAAGGTGACGACCGTCACGTCTTCCACGGCGGTGTCGATCTTCTGCTTCTTGCACAGGATCTCGTCGCACAGGTCAATGTCCGCAAAGACATCGGCGGTGGTCAGTGGCATGCGCCCATCGCACGAAGTCGGCGAGTTGACGCCGTCGTCGTCGACTCGGTTCTCGTGCGCGGCGACAGCCTTGGGCACTGGCGCGGTGACGGCAATCACGCCGGTCGATGCCGCGCGCGTGCGCTTCCGCGACGTGCGGTTGCTCGAGGACACGAGGTTGCGGCAGTGGCAGCACGTGGCGCGTGTGCTGTGACGACACGACTCGTCGCGCAGGCAGCCGTCGCGCTTGCAGCCCTTGCCGTTGCCCTCACGGCGCACGCCACAGTGACCGGCGTCGTGCTGGCCGCAGCGGCCGTCACAGGTGCAGTGCATGCACTCGCCGGGCGTCTTGGAGCATGTCGCGAGCGAGCATGATTTGCGCAGCTTTCGTGGCGCGCCTTTCATTTAGGTTGCGGGTGCTTTTAGAGTTCGGAGCTGTCCGTTGCGACGGGGGCGGATATTAATTTCAGAGTGGGGAGATCAAGCACGCGAGCAATCGGCAATCGGATGGATCGCAACTGGAATCAACGGCGCGGTTCGGTTCGGGTCGGTTCGGTTATCGCGTGGTGATCTCGGAAATGGCGCCGGAGGAGGCAACACGAAACACACCACCAACCAACGCTGCTGCTGTTGTTGCCGCGAGAGGAGCCGAGAGCGGTCGGTCCCCTCCTCGACGGCCGCGCTCCGCACCGCGGCCGAGCGCCCATCTCCCTAGCGGGGGCAAGCTGCTGGGATTGATCCCGGGCAACTGCCATATCGGCAGACGAGCCGGTCGGGTGCAAGGAACCATACTGTAGCCAAGTTGGTGGATCTTTGGTTCAGTGCCGCCTTTGCTGCAATGTAACGCTCGGCAAAGGGATCAAACAGGCGCGTGGGTTTGGCCCAAAAACCTGGCATCTTGTTTGAATGGCGCGGCTCTGTACCGCGCAAGCAGCTGGAGCAACCTCCGTCCAGCATTCGTGATCACAGGTTTCTTGCCAACAACAGAGGGGTGGCTTCAAAAGATCGCGATGATGGGTGGGCAGATCAGGACTGTGTTCAAAATGCGGTGTAGCAGATTGCAGACGGATCGCGGTTACATCCCACTCTGGAGCAAAATCACGCTTCAACCAGAGCTTGCAAAAAACGGCCACCCACTCATCGCAGCACCACCCACATTATTCTCGGGAATCTCGATACAGTCCAGTACATACATTACTGTAGCTTCTCACGAGGAAGAGCTCCGAGAACCAAAGCATTGGGGTGGAACAACTCAACTCATTCGGTTCGGTTCGCATTGTGCACAACTGCGTCTGACCTGTTTGCTCGCTGTGAGGTGAGCAAAGGAATGGTGAACAGGCCGCGGAGAAGGATGGAGTGGGAGACACGGAGAGTGGTCATGATCTTCAGCCTGGAGGCGAGTGTGGATTCCCGACGAATGGAGCTCCTCGGCTCGTCTGAAGAATATGGAGATCAATGCGAGCGCGGCCGGCGTCCTCGAAGCAAAACTTTGCGGTACCGGTACTGTACACCACAGAAGCGTGGTGATGCATCGTGTATTCCTGCAGCCTGCAGGAGCAGCAGTGTGCAACCGGGACCAGTCTACTGTACACAGCACTATTCATACATACCATCCATGGATGGATTCGGCCTTCCCGAAGGGAGCCAGGCGGCGGATAAGATCATCCAAAGGCGTTCACTCGAACATGCCATGCTGGCCACGATCCAAGCATTTGACACCAAAGGTCGATTCTTACTCTACAGTGTATGTAGACGCTCACAATACCGGTAGAGCATGAGTCGAAGGGCACTCACTCTTGCGTTAGAACATCAGCGAAATCGGTCCGCAGTAATAGGAGTTCATCCATGCTTGTCAGGGAGGCCGCCGCTCCCATTCACAAATGGGATCGAACACCACCTTCATTCTTGCACATGCATTCCTCGACGGCTTCTCATCGACTTGGGAATCAAGCATGGCATGGTGTTTGACCCACCGACAGTTTCGAGCCCCAAACATTTGATCATTGTCCACGAGCGTTTCGTGCCCTTTGAGCGCCTGAGAAAAACGATGCACCTGCTGAGGTGGCAGTTGTGTTCGATACGGTATCCAAACCTTTCGTGGCTTTACGGTACTGTATGGTACGGTGTTGCCTCTGTTGACTACTTCGAAGTACACGGTTGCCGACGGTGTGTGAGCTTCTCAGGATGAGTCAAAGCGAGCCGTCGCTGACGTCATGATGCCGCTGTGAACGGCACACGATGTGCTCGCTACAGTACAGTCTGTACACATACCGGTATGGTGCAGTACATGCTCACATACAGAGAGCCCACGCATTGCACCTTCAATGGAGCCTCGGATCGGCTGCATTGTCGATGAAACGGCCATGGGCTTCTTCGTTCCGACCTTGCTTGGCCCATACCGGTACGGTACTGTACTGGCACTGGTAGGCTCCGCCTGTCCCAGCCTACTACAGTACTGTAGTATAGCCTGGGACGGCGCGACCACGCTGGCCATGTTCTCTACGCCACGCAGGTGATTGAAGCTTGGAAACGAAATCCGAGACCGGCTGCGTCGGTGCGGCGCGCGATGTTCTCGACACGTTGCGAGCGGTCCTGATTGCAAGCTGGTCACAGCGAACGGCACTGCAACTTGCACGTGGCGAGAGGCAGGCCAAAACCACTGGCCAGACTGGTCTGCTCGTACACACCATTGGTGGTGTCACCAACACACGGTGCCGCAGACGCGGCGATTGTCAACTGCGAAAGAAATGCAGCCTCCGTCTCCAGCGCTGTTGGTACGGTAGTATTTTTTTTTTAAATATATTAAAATAAGATAAGGATTCCTTGCGGTTGGGGATCTCGCGGGAATCCATGCAGTAGGATCCTGCAGCGGTGCACCACGAACACCCCACGTGACGTTTACGTATCAATTGATCGGTTCAAAATCATGGTTGGCTGCCTCAGAAATCACCGGCGGACTCGCGGTTGCTTTGCCACCACGGGAGAATCACGCGCCGCCGCCGCTTTGGCAAACACTGGATGATGAGGATGGGGAAGAAGCCGTTCAACCTAATTCAGGTCCGACTCGGACCGATTGCCGAAACTGCCCGCCCAGTCCCAATCGATCAGGACCTGATTCAGGTGGGTTTTCAGAACCTTGGATGGATGATCCAGTCGCGGTGTCCAACTCCAGAGTACTGGACCGTAGAGATTCTCCAGATCTTGGATTCGAATCCAGCACCGGGGCGAACACCAGGTTGGTCCGGCTGCGCCACACGTTCCAGCATCGATGCGCGTAGAAAAGGTGACCTCATCAAAAGTTAGAGGAAATGTATTTATAGAGGTAACCAATATCATCTTTACTGGGTATCAGCTTTCGTGGTTGAAGCCTAACTCACCCCACCATTCTCGAGAGCTCGTTGAAGATGCGCGACGCGGTTTGCTGTTCCTTGGGTTCCTCACTGCGACGCAGCACATCCACTGCGGCCTGGATACGTTCGCGATTCGCCGTGAGTTGCCACGCGATCGTTGGCTGCGACTGCCGCGCTGCCATCGCAGCAAGCACGTCGCCAGCGGCGATGCGGATCATTGAGTACTTGGCATCACCCACCCCCAGGTCGTCGCAGCATCGGTCAATAATGCGGTTGGCGACGTGCTGCCCGGCAAGTACACTGACTGGGACGCTAGTGACGACCTGCGCCATCGCAGTCAAGATACTGCGGCGGATGCTCCACACGTGGAAGTCGGATTGCACGACGCAGTCACAGAGCCAGAGTAGTTTCTCCTCCGATGAACTCGCGGCATCTTCAGCCACCAGCGTACTAGGAAACACCGACCCGAGCGTCTCAAAGACGACCTTGATGATCATCGGTGGCAGCATCGCGTCCGCTTCATGAGCGCTTTGCCACGTCTCGAACTTGGTGCGCACGCGGCTGAAGGTCTGCAGGCGATGCTGCTGCGAGCTGGTGTCGACTGGCATCGCTTGGGACACGGCACTCAGGCTGCCCAGAGCACTCTCCAGGTAGTCGATGTCATGGTTCATCCAGGCGCGGTCGGCCTCGTCGAGGATGGTCTCGGTCAGCAACTGCCATTCGTCACTGCGTACGGTAGCAATGGCGGCGAGGGCTTCGAGGATCGCACCTTTCCCACGCCACAGTCGCCCTGGAACGGCAGCCTGGAGCTCACGCCAGATCTCGTCCGTCTGGTGAGGCGTGAGCTTACTGCGATACTGGGACGTGCTCGCGAAGAGCGCCTGCAGAGCCTTGATACCCTGGCGCCGCGTGTCCCACGACGGATGGCGGATCCACTTGCCAAGCACCGTCAACGTCGCACTCAATGCCGACCCCGAGTACTTGATCCGTGGCGGCAGGTCTTCCAATACTTCACTCCACACGGCGCGCAGAGCTTTGGACGACGCGTACTGGCCGAGAAATGCTGCTGGGAACACGTGCGACGCGTACCAATCGTTGCGGCTGTCCACTGTCACGAGCGTGGTTGCGTCGGCGATTGGAGGGCACTTGGCCACGAGTTCTTTCGTCGCCATCGCGCTGACCATCAGGTACCGGCTGGTGTACGTGTCATTCGCCGTAAACGGGGTAACACTCGGGTCTTGATCGGCTTGGACTTCTTGCTGCTGGGCAACGCGTCGATGCACGGCGAACACACAGCCATGCACGTACCGCTTGACGACGCTGGGCTCAACCAGAGGGCACAAGTACGCTGCTGCGCGCAAGTAGCTTTGCAGAACGATCGCATCGGGGACACCACCACCACCGGATCCACCGTCGGCAGTGTTGTATCGGACATTCTCATCTCCATACTGGTCGTTCTCGGATGCCGAGCGCTCCGAGATGTATGGGAACAACGCGCGAACGAGAATGAACTCGGCGCCATCGCATTTCTTGAGCTCAAACGGGAGCTCCGTGGCCAATGTGGCTGTGTAGTTGGCCGTACCGACACGAGTGTTGAGGCCGACGCCAAACTTGAGCAGGTTTGCGACACCACGAGCGACGCTATCCACGATCTTGACACAACTGGCTAGGTTTCGCGTTGCGAGGTCTTTGAGCTTGAGCGTGCACTGGTCCAGCAGCTGGCCCACAGGACCGCTTTGACTGAGAGAGATGCGGAGCCGCTCGAGCTGATCTTTCTTCTCAACGTGGAACTGAGCATACTGAAGTTCCGGCATCTCGAGAGACGACAGGTACTCGAGGAGCTTGAGAATTAGTGTGTCGAGTCGGTCTTCAATCGCACTTGCTGGAATCTCCTTGATGAGCCGTAGCAGTAGATCGATACAGAGTGCTCGACACGCGATGTTCTTGTGAACGATACCGTCACCAATGAGGTAGTCTAGGAGCTCTTGGCGGCAACGGTCATGCGCCATGGCGATACGAAGGCTGGCCTCACCCAGGCACTTGAACAGCTTGAGTCCTGCGACAGCTACAGCTTCCATGATGTCGTCGACTGACCGAGCCGTCAACTTCCACAACCGAGCGAAGCTGCTTTCCAGGTTATCCGCCGTCGCGCCGTTGAGCAAATCCACGAGTGCAAGACAGGAAGCCTCTCGGTACTTGAAGTTGCGCGAGTGTTCAAGCTTCGTGAGCAAGAACTGAAGAATCACGTCCCACTGCTGAGCGAGTAGCGACTTCTCCTGGGAAGTGGATGTCACGAGCTCGCCCTTGGCGAATGTCCACAAGTTCGTCATGACTTCGGCCACCTTCGAATTCGAGTGATTCTTGAGCAGAAAAAGCCATGGGATCAGACGCTTGCGGTGCTCGAACGCATCGGACATCCACTGGCGACTCGCTTGTTCGATGATGCGGGCTCGAAATGCCTTGTCTATCGACATGAACGAGGACGCAGTTGTGTCGTGAGATGACTCCATGGCGAGCACGTGCCAGATAGGATTCGTGGTGCTCAGATAGAGGAGCGAGTACATCAGTTCTGGGTCTCCGATGTCCGCGGCAACGTTGCTGACTTCACGATAGGCCACGTTCTCCACTGTATCTCTTGTCTCGGCATTGCTTGATGGTGTCGGTCGAGCTGAGTCAGAAGCATTCGTGGCAGCGGTAGACTGAGTCCGAGTAGGTGTCGCATCATCAGTGTCTTCTGCGATGTCATCCTCCATTCTCTGTGAACCCGTCGTTGGAGTGAAGGCTCGGAAGCACCGCAGGCGACGAAACAAGCTGTCACTGAACTGGTTCCCGACCTCACTTGACGGAGCATTCAAGCGAAGATACGCGAGGCCCTTGACCGCGCATTCTGTAGTCACAGGATCTGAATCATTCAGCATCGTGACGAAGAACTCGTGGACCTCGACGAGGGTAGATGCGAACGCGTGCCCGTGGAAGAGAGACGACCATGCCGGAGAAGTTGCGTTGCTCAGAGCTGCGGCACACATGCTGAGCAGCCAAATTGTCGCACTCCGACGGACGATTGGTTGACGAGATACGGAATGCTCCCGCATGATGCGAGCCACTAGCTCAGCGCAGTATGCCGGCTGCTCGTCTCGGTCGTCAGCACCAGTCCCAATGGCGATCAAGGCTTGCGCCGCCGAGAACTGGAGCTCTGGCTCAGCGACACTTCCAATCTGCAGGACAGCATTCGCCACACTCTGAAGTGAGCTGCTTGCCACAGCATGCCACTGGCTCTTCATCGTGATTCGAGCAATCGCTTCGAGGGCGAGGCCTCGAGAGGCTCCGAGTTTCTGCTTCACGCTGCTGTCTGCACTGGCACCATCCACCTTCCACCCCACAATATTGCAGATCACTTCAATGGACTCGATTCGGAGTTTTCGGACACTCTCCTTGACTGAATCATCGGTTGTTGATTGAAGCAGCTCATTCCACGGACCAGTGAGCGCCACTGCGTCTATGGCACCGTGGAGGCTACCAAACAAAGAGGCCAGTGCCTCCTCCCCTCGTGGAAGCGTTGCCACGTTCGACACAGACGCCAAACAGATCTTCAGTGCTTGGACCAGTGATGAAAACGCTGCGATGACAACTTGAGTGCTGCTGGCATCCGCGTGTAGCCTCTGGTACACAACCGCCGCGACAGCTAAAGTGTATAGTGCACTGGATCGGTCATACCCTGAGGTGTTGGCGACTCGTTCTAGTGACGACTGCAGGTGATTCGCAACCTCGTCTGCTGTCGAAGTCGATAAGCTCCACTCGAGGACTCTTGCCAGTCGTTGAAGCACAGCACGTGTGGTCACTCTGGATATCGTTGCAGCAACATCGCGGCATCTCGACGACAAAAGGCGGTGGAATGCCTCAGGGAAGATACCGTAGAGTCTAATCACTTGGCTTGCAACGCTACTGCACAGAGCAGCCTCAAAGACACTGAATGTCGCTTGAGCGTCTGGCGACTTGTGCAGCAGAGTGTCAACAAAGTAGCCCAGTACTTTGTGACGCGCTTGGTCGTCATCCACGTCCACCATGTCATTCTGAGTCTTCGAGATCACGTTCTCGAGGAACACAAGACACTCTTGGGCTTCTCTGGGCGTCATGACGAGCTGAAGGTCGTATTGGTCTCCCAAGCCAACCGTCGTTTCCAACGTCTTTGCGAGTATCGGTAGCGTTGGAAGTGGCTCGGTCAAGAGCGCTTGCACGGAAGCCCGACGCACATCGTCTTGATCGTCACCGCACATCTTCAGCAACGCTAGGCGAAGGCTCACACTCGCTTCATCGTCGTCGGTATGCAGGACAGTTGCGGTCCATTCCGCAACGACAACTCGAACGCGTTGGTACTGGCTATCGGGTTCGTACAACTTTGTTCCCTTCAGCAACCCGATCAGCTCGCTTCGTATCTTGGAGAGAACCGCAAACTGCCCATGGGTCGCGAACGCTTGGCGAAGAGCGTTCATCGCTTTCAGCGCGTTTGCACCAGATCTCGCCTTCTCTTCCACGAGACATCGCACCAACAGCACTTGGAATACTTGCTCTGAAGCCGTCAGTTGACTAGGCGCTCGCGCAGCCAGCACACTGATGCATTCGTAAATGTGCGAGCGAAACTCTCGCCAAAACGCCACGTGGCTGCCGTCAAGGTCTGCGTTAGGATCCATCACTGTCTGCAGCAAGGTCGGTAGAATCACTGGACCCAAAAGCGCAGACAAATATTGGTCCTGGCAGTTGCGAAGCACTTCCTCACACAACTGGACCCCTCCGATCTTGACACGATGCGCGACAACCTGCGCTCTGGTTGGCTCGTCAGCGTACATCAGCTGGCAGATGACCTGGAGAATAAGCGGCACGACGTTCGCAGCTGCCTTCGAGTTTTTCAGCAGGTTCGTCGCTGCAATGATGCTGGAGTCGGAGATGCGGGTTCGGTTTCCAAGGACGAGCGCGTCGCGTCCTTGCATTGGACGTCCCTGCGCCGCGACTTGACTCGAGAGTATGAGGCACATCACATCACGACACAGCGACGCATCTTCCAGAGCGGAGGAGTACAGATCTTCATTCACGTATCGTCGGAGCTGGTCTTCGCTGAATGACTTGATGGCGTGGTGGAAACTGGCACAGCCGCCGATGAAATGCAAGAGTTGCATGCGGAATGACGGACCGAGTGCCTTCACAAACTGCAGCGTTCGCAGCTGGCAATCGTACAGCTCGTCACGCTTCAATCCCGCCACTTTGGTTCGGTGGAGTCGCTCGATGCGAGGCACGAGCAAGCCGTAGATGGTTCCGTTGTCTGCAGGCTGGTACAACACGACATCGAGGAGGAAATCGAGCACGACCTCGGTCGCTTGCAAATCTGCAGCTTTTAAAATCTCGTTCGACGGGCTTGATGAGGAGGAGTGGATCATGCTGATCAGCAGGCGGAAGAAGGTTTCCTGAAGGACAGACGAAGCCGCTGGAAGCCCACGCGCCATCTTGTAGAGTACCGCGGTTTGTTTCTCTTTCTCTGCTGCAGCGAAACCCATCTCTACAGTAGAATAGTCAAACGTGTGAATAATGCATCCATATAGAAGTGGAATTTATTCCCAGTCAATAGACAGTGTACGCACCGATGAACATGTAGGCAAAGTTGACCGCGAACACGGACCGCTGTTCCTGTTCTTCGAGGATCTCGGCGAGCGCAAGAACCGGCAGACGCGGCGTCGGAATCGCCGCGAGTCGTGTCTTGATATGAGCGATGACTTGGAGGATCTGCGAACAGAATGTGAGCGATGTGGTCCCTAGAGGATGAAGTGAACACCAAAGATATCTTGCTTCTTACCTTGTCTTTCAACTGAGCTTCGAGTCCGGTGTCCGAGCGCACGGGGAAGAGACGTAGCAATTGCGGCAGCAGCGCATCAAGCACAGTGAGAAGACGATCGTCGTCGACGCTTGCAAGGCGGAAGAGCACGCGATCGAGCGCATCGATCTCCTTCTGCAGGTCCGCCATCTTGGTTTCCCTTCTTGACGTTTCCCCCCTTTTGACCACTTTCAAGCCAGAATGATGGTAACGTAAGATCTCGGAGTGATTGTCATTGGTCACTAAATCGAGGGCCTCTAAAATTGGATCTCTAGTGGCAGGAGGGAATCGACACAATGAATGGAGAGGTTGGCGGCGAAATGGACGGCAACTTGCGGGATGCCGCGCGCGTTTACGTGGGGAATCTCAAACCGAAAGCGAACGAAGCTCATCTGACGGAGGCTTTCTCTAAATTCGGCACGATTGTCAACGTCTGGATCGCGCGCAAGGTCCGTAGCAACAGCAAATGTAAAATGGATTGATCGCATTGTGTGATCGCGCATGTTTCACAGCCGCCAGGCTTCGCATTTGTCGCGTTCCAGCACGAAAGTGCTGCCAAGAAAGCCATCGAGGTGTATGGTAGTGATCGACCCCTTGAGATCCTTGGCAAAGCCGTCAAAGTCCAGCTTGCGGGCGATAAAGCGAAGCGATCGACTGATAAAACCGACGAAATAGCTGCAAAATCCGATAGCCAATACCACAGCAAGCACCGAGGGGATCACCGAGACCGGCGAGCTCGGTCGAGAAGTCGAGACTGCAGTAAGAGCTTCGAACGACCGCGACGACGCTCGTTGTATCGCCGCAGAGATTCTCTAAGTAGAAGTAGAAGCCCTGCTCATCATCGGCGGCGAAGCGACTCCCCACAAGACACTAGACACGCACGAAGACATCGCAGGCGTTCCCGCTCTCGCTCACGGTCATCATCGCCCACGCGCCGCCACCGTTCAAGGTCACGATCGTGGTCACCATCGCCATCGCCTCGGTCACGAAGGCACCGATGATGTAGCTCCTCGTCGTGACAACGGAACCACCGAATCAATCAAGTGGAACAAAGGTGCTGACTCCCTCCAAGATCGACGTGGATGTTGACTGTAGCTCTTGATCGTCTTCGGGCTCGTCCCGATGAAGACTGCTGGAGCCAGGGCGTTGTATGCTGGGAAGTCGAGCAGGGGTGCCTGTTGTCCGAGCTGCTTCTAGACGCTGAGGCTTGGGTCGTGTGGAGCCAATCACTGGCAGGACAACAGACGATACAGTCTCCTTCATCGAATGTGCCTCCTCGTTCGGAGGAGGGGGGGGACGGGAATCCTCTCCCTTGTCATCAGGGTGTAGATTTTCAACTTGACTAGTGCCACCTAGAGTCGTCTCGGCGTTGGGCAGCTCCACTGAAGGTGTAACATCAAGAGGCGGTGACGATGGCAGTCTGTTGCTGAGCTTTCGAGGGTCGATACGTGGCTTGGGTAGTCGACTCCGGTGATGATTGTCAGCGGGCAGGACACCAGGTGGCTGCGGTTTCGGAGAGCGTACTGGGTCGGTCTTCGTCTTTATCGTAATGCCACGTTTGTTTGGTGTGCTTATGGTCGCCTGTTGTGCTTTCGCTGGCTGCGGTTTCTTCACGGAGACTTGCTCCTTCTTGCTTCGTGCCAACACCTTCGATTCAGACTTCCTATCGCCCTCCGCCTGCGGCTTCTCCGTGGCTCCTGCCTTGGTCATAGCGAGTGTTGCGAGCATGTCCTGCTGATGCCGAAGCTGCAGTTTGAGCTCCTCGTTCTGCTGCTTCATCCCTTCACATAGTTCGAAGAGTTTCTCGAGTGCGACAGGGTCCACGTGTGGCTCTTTGGTGATACTCGGTGGGGTGGCCTGCTCACTCGAACAGACAGCTTGCACTGGATCATCCGAGCTTGCGGTGATGCAGGCTGCTGTCGATGTCTGGTCTGAAGGCTGGTTGGCTTGCGCTATGCTCGCGGGTTCTTCGTCATCGTCTGCAAGTCTCCGTCGATGCCGAGTGCGATTGGACGGCTGGTCAGCCTCTTGCTTCTATCACACACAATATATCACCTATGGATCACGGAATCAAGTATACAACGCCAGCGTACCTTCTTTAGCTCGATCTGTTCCTGAAGACCGCGCAAGTACTCCTCCCGCGTCTGCTGCACCGCTGTGATTCGTCGCCGACCACCGACGGCAGTCGTCACCTGAGAGGAGGACGAATCCATTGGCAAGGATGACGCCGAAGCCTCAGCTGTAGACACGACGCGACCAGTGTTTCCACTCGCTACGTTATCGCTTGTCGCTGGTGCTGTCGCGCTTCGTTCGTTGGATTGTTGCTGTTGACGCTGACGAATCTGTTCCTCCAAAGACGCTTTCCATTCCTCTTTCGAGATACCCCGTACTGCACGCCGTCCTCTTTGGCTTGAGGAGGGCCCGTCTTGGTTCTGGTTGGTTTCATTTAGCTGCTCCTGCTCATGGTGATCAATGCGGTTGTTTGACTGGCGTGGTTGCTCTTCATCTGTCAACCCAGCTTTGGGCCGTTGTCGAAGCCGCTCCTTCTCGAGTAATTGTTGCTGCAAGGCCTCACGCCATTGCTCTGTCGTGAGCTGGTTCACGCGACGCCGACCAGGGATGCTTGATGTGTCGAGCTGCATTGCATGGAGGCGTAATGACCACTTGCTCCTGGTGTCACTCGGTGCTAATGATAGCCACATTGACGCAGACACACGGAGAACCACTTCCGCCTTGCTGAATCAGCGCCAAAATCTAATGTGCAAGTCTACACAGATCTCTACGCAAGCATTTCATCATTGCGCGCTCTGCCCTCCAAGTGTTGTCTTGTTGGCTGGCTTCGTAAGCAGTGCCCACTGAGCACCAATGTGCAAAAGACGTCCTCACACGTCGCAGATTTATCGCACGTCACAGATCTGCCCAATTTGAGACGATGTGGTGAAACGGCTCCATCGCATCGGCGCTTTACATGTTGCGGCGACAAGCGCCGGCATCCAATGGGCTCCCGATCAACGGCATCTCCTTCAGGACTTCCGCCGCGCGCCGACTTCTCCACGCGGCTCGCGCAGAACGAGGGCATCCCAGAGTATAACGCATTACTGGATGTGAACCTCGGCAAGCGTCGCGAGTTCTTGCTCGGCAACAAGCAGTCGTTGCAGCTACTACAACGCACTGGCGCAATCGCACGCGTTGAGGAGCATACGGACAACCCGCATCAGTATGTGGTCTACATGAACGAGAAGAAGCACGGCGCAAGTGGCATACCGAAACGGCGTCCCACGATGAGCCACATACTCGACGACCACTCACTCAACAGGAGCATCGTCAACCGACGCGCCAGCTCTGCCACTCTAAAGAGATCTGAATCAACACCACACCTTTCAAGCTCGCTTTATCGTACTCATCGACGGCCTCGTGACGAACGAGATGAAGATTCCATGAGCAGCGATGACATGGACACCACTGAACAGCTTCAAGTCAAAGAGCGGGCGAAGCCATCACACACGGATGCCCTATTGTCAACCAGGCGACCGCCACCACTCCTCAATTCGCTGTGTCGCAGTGCCACAGCCACAGCTCTGACGTCCACGTCGTTTCGGTTTGGATCGAGCTCGGCATTGCTTCGCCAGAGAGGGCCGACTGACGAGACCTCGCCATCTTCACTCATTGAACGACTGCGTCGGCGCCATGCCTCACAGGACGAAGCCAACGACCTGGTGGAACATCACGCGTCCATCATGGAGACCACACCGTCGTTTCGTCCAGCCACACGGCCAGCTACGCCATCACCCGCGCCAAACAAGAGCGAGGACCGCAGTGTCGTGGAGCGTTTGCTGGCGAGCGACGCTGCCTATCAGTTCAAGCTACAGGTACTACGGGACGAGATGCGCGTGCTGACCACAGAAAAGGTGTTCTTCGATGCGCAGATCACGACGATTCGCAAGCGACTGCGAGGTGTGAATGCTGTCCACGAAAACGACGTCGCGGTCGCGCACTGCGCCGCCGTGATGCATGCGCGTATCGCCAAGGTGGAAGTGGAGTACATGAAGCTGGTGACAGCGCAGCAGCGGGTCAAGACGGACATCGACGCACTGCGGCGTGAGCTGCTGGCCATGCGCAAGGTTACCAAGAAGTTGGAGGAGGACGTGGCGGACGTGGAGGCCAACAACGCGCTGCTGGATGAAAAGATCAAGGCGCTCAAGAGCGTACGCCACGCGCTCGCCCACGAACTGGCCGAGCTCGAACACCGCGCCGAGCTGCAGGAAGAAAAGCAGCGACTCAAGCTGCCACCTGAAGACGATGTGGTGGTGGATCCACATGAACTCATGACCGCTGTGCAGAAGCGTCAGCAAGCGCGCAAGCAGTCAACCATGCGACGCAACTCTGTCGTGCTCACAGCCGGAAGTCCGTTAGCGAATCTGCAGCGCATGCTCTCGGATTCCAAGGCGAGCACG
Organism: Pythium chondricola; assembly: GCA_023337575.1. Lineage (NCBI taxonomy): Eukaryota > Oomycota > Peronosporomycetes > Pythiales > Pythiaceae > Pythium > Pythium chondricola. Next base: position 69,948 of record JAADXF010000012.1, read on the forward strand.
ACCAGTGTGTCGAGTGACGCTGGCAAGCCTCTACTCAACTTGTGTCGTGCGTTCCGTGTGATCCAGCAGACGCTGGGTGTCGGTGAAGACCTGGCTGACTTCATCGCGCAGTTTGAGGCGACCGAGGATGCTCTACTGTCCAAGCACTCGTTGAATGTCCAGCTACAAGAAGAGGTCGATGCGCTGGAACGAGAGGCCGCGACACTGGCTCGCGACGCGACGTTACGTCATGCAAGTATGCGAGGTTCCCAGGAGCAAGCCGTCGCCGTGCAGCACGCGTTGCACGACCAGATTCTGAAGGCGCAAGAGCGAACTGATGCCTACCTGGCCCTCAAGGACGTGCGCAATTACGAACACACGCGGCTGCGCACCATCATGCAGCGTTGTCTCGAGATTCTCCATGCTGAGAAGATGATCAACAGCAGTGTACTACTGAGCGAGCTGTCGCCGCCGGCGATGCTCGAGGCACTGCAGAAGCGGATGACCGAAGTCGCCATCACGCTCAAGCTCCAGCACCACGGCAAGGCTGGCGACGACGATGCTGGTAGTAAAGCAGCCCTGAAGACCAGGGTTGGCGGCGCCTCGAGACGCAGTAACCTTCTCCAGAAGAGAGAGACCCCAGCCTCGGTACGTAGCGTTTTTGGCGATGATGATGTGGATTTCAATTGACCGTGGTTTGTGACCGAGTGTAGAAGATCGTGATGGGGCCACGAGAGCCATCGGGGGCAGCAATGACAGCAATCATGATCACGGCCCAGCCACCGACGATTGAAGGCGCTCAGGCCCTGAGTGAGGCACACGCCGCCGAGATGCACGCGCTCCATCCTGGCGTATTCCCAGCGACGGCTACGATGCCTGGTGCGATGCACAAGGCCAAGACCACGAAGCTGACGATAGCGCGCGCTGCATCGATCCGGGCGGGCAAGCGCGTCTCGGTACTGACGCCGAATGGCTCGATCCGTCGTATCTCGGCGCCAGCGGCCCCGAATACCAACACGGAAGTGGAGGCGTCCAACCGCAAGCCAACGCGAGCGTCGATGGTGTGGCCGCTGAAAAAGAATGCGACCAGGGGCAGCAAACAGGGCAGCACCGACAATCTGATCCATGCGGAGGGCGCGTTTGCGCGGGTCATCGACGACGAAGAGGAGCTGGACGACTGAGCTGTTTCTATTCCACCTTGTTACGTGTAGAGCGTGTTGAACGAGTCGGCGTCGACGTCATCCTCGAGTGGCGGCAGTGGCTTGAATGTGACGGCGGGCGATGGCAGGTCCAGCAACGAGACGAGAGGCAAGAAGCTGCGCGCGCTCTCGAGCACCGACAACTGTGCGCTACGCAGACTGATGAACGCACGCACACGACGACGGCGCAGTTCGCCCTGTGTAGCAGGATATAGAACCGTCATCAGTCGATGGGGACGATACGGGGTACACTGCGTGCTCTATACTGTACCTTAGTGAGCAGCGCGGCGGCGACGCCAGTGACGAAGCGCGGGGTCTCGAGCACTGGCACGAGGCGGTCAAACTTGGTGTCACGCGCGACGGTGGAGCTCAGCGATCGCAGCATTGGCGCGTCGTCGGCGCCGTAGCCAAAGTCGTAAATGGGCGAGATCTGCGCGTCAAACACGATGGTCTCGTCGGCCATGACGTGGCGCTGGAGCTCGTGGATCCACAACCAGATCGCGTCGTTCGAGATGTCATTAGGCACAACCACTGCAACGGTGCCACCGAGCTCCGCGTCGTCGTGTGCCAAGATATGGGCCGTGGCCGGCTTGCGTCGAGCGTCGAGTGTCACGGTTTGCTGGTCAATTATAATTCGAGACATAAGTGAAATTGTGCGCTCGCGAAAGGGAAATTCCGATGGAAATACCATACCGGGGACTCGTCAGTGACGACGATGGAGCCGATGATATTCCAGGACGCCGTCATGTGCTCGAGGAAGAGCTGCGGGCTGCCACGAACACCGACGAGAAGGCGCTTTGCTGCGAGGATTCCGTCGGTAGCCGCGAGGCGAGCACGCGTCTGTTTGCTCCACTATTCGTATGAGATTGAAGCGTTAGTAGGCACTGGGGAGTCGGTTTGGGGTGGAAGATGACGACCGCAACGTACGCGAAAGATGCAGGATGGGGGCACGGAAAGCTGCGCTTCTTCGTCATCGTAGGAAGCTTCCACGGCACGAGAGCTGTCGCGAGACAAGCAAGATGTTTAGATATACGATAGCATACGAGTTGGTCATGTTTGTGGGGCTATCAACCTGAACTCGGCCTCCTCCGCGAAGCGCAACGCGAGTGCCATGCTTGCTGCCAAATCTTGTGTTCGAAAATGGTGTCTTTGCTAATGGGGAACGATCTGAAATTTACGTATATAGTCTCTCCAAATATCAAAAGTAGGTTGTTGGTATTCCAGTTCTTAACCTATCAATCAACCGAACACCCAACCACCCGCTTCCAGCGTTCTCCCTCAAGCGACAAAGCGAGGGGAAACCGGAAGAAACGTCACCATGAGCTCGCTCTTCCCGGCGCCCGTGCACACGTACAAGACCTTCCACGACGAAAAGAGCGACGCGGATGCGCCAAACAAGACCTCTTCTACCGCGGTGGCGACGCTGCAGCGCGTGGAGATTCCTGCATACCCGCACCGCGTGCGACAAAAGTTCGTTCCCCGCACCGCCGATGATTTCGGCGATGGCGGCGCGTACCCAGAGATCCACTTGGCGCAGTTCCCCGTGGGCATGGGCAAGAAAGGCGGAAGCGGCGGTGGAAATGGTGGCACTGCGAACAATACACTTGCTCTCCAAGTACGTGGCGACGACGGCAAAGTGAGCTACGACGCGATCGTGACCCAGCACCACCGCGACAAGTCCAAGGTATACACCAAGTTTGGGGACCTCGTGGAGAAGGACGAGAAGCCGCTGCCGCTTCCATCCAAGGAGGAAGAAATGGAGACGGCGAGCCGCACGCGGGACGCGCTGCAGCAGCTCGTGCAGGGCAAGATCTCGGCCGCCCACCCGATCAATATCGACCGACAGAAGACAGCGAAGGAAACCTCGACGTACATTCGCTACACACCTCACGACCAGGGTAAGATGGGTGGACAGAGTCAGCAGCGTATCATCCGCATGGTGGAAGTCGCCAAGGATCCGATGGAACCGCCCAAGTTCCAGCACAAGAAGGCAGTGCGTGGACCGCCGTCGCCGCCGGTGCCCGTGCTGCACTCGCCACCACGCAAGCTGACGGTCAAGGACCAGCAGTCGTGGAAGATTCCACCGGTCATTTCGAACTGGAAGAACTCGAAGGGATTCACGATCGCGCTGGACAAACGACTCGCGGCGGACGGGCGCGGACTGCAACAGCCGACCGTGAATGACAACTTTGCGTCGTTGGCAGAGGCGCTGGCGATTGCGGAGCGCAAGGCGCGAGAAGAGGTCAACATGCGTGCCCAGTTGCAGAAGAAGCTAGCCATGAAGCAGAAAGAGCAGAAGGAAAACGAACTGCGAGAGCTCGCGCAGAAGGCACGCATGGAGCGAGCCGGTATTCGTGGGATGGATCACGATGACGACAATGACCATCGTGGTCGAGGCAGAAGTCGTAGCCGAAGCAGCAGTCGAGGACGTGGCCGCAGTCGCAGCCGAAGCTACAGCAACAACGGATCGGATGACGAGGAGGAACGCCGAGAACGAGACCGCATTCGACGCGAACGCAAGCGAGACCGTGAGCGTGAGCTGCGCATGGAGAAGATTGGCAAGAAGGGCAAGCTGGCACGAGATGAAGATCGTGACGTGTCGGAGAAGATCGCACTGGGCCAGCTCCAAGGCACGGGCAAGCTGTCGGGCGAAGCGATGTTCGACTCCCGGTTGTTCAACCAGTCTGCTGGTCTCGGATCTGGCTTCGGCGCTGAAGACGAGTACGGTGTGTATTCGAAACCAATGGTGGACCGAGGCAAGGCGAGCGTCTACCGTCCCAAGGCTGACGACAGCGCGTTCGCCAACGCCGACAAGGACTATGAAGATCTCAAGAGTGGCCACAGCAAGCGCTTCAAGGCGGACAAGGGCTTCCGTGGTGCAGAAGAAGTCGGACGTGATCGTGACGGACCCGTGCAGTTCTCCTACGACGACAACAAGACCAAAACCCGAGACGATGATCGTCATCGCGATGACAACTCTCGTGGCCGTCGACGCTCCCCGTCCCGTTCACGGTCTGTATCGCGTTCACGTTCACGTTCACGTTCGCGATCTCCGCCACCAGCACGTTCCCGTGGCCACAGTGACAGCCGTCGTCGATCTCCATCTCGCTCGCGATCTGCTGAGCCAGACCGGAAGCGCAGCCGCCGTGACCGAAGCCCTTCGAGCGACTCGAGTGAAGACCCGTATGGCCTCGACCAGTTTCTCTCGGATGCTCGCAAGAACAGTAAGAACGCGTCGCCTCCTCGCCGCCGCTAGGCCGATTGCAGCATGCCCAATACTCATATACTACTGATTTAGTATCAATGCGTGCTTATAGTCAGAAATGTCTACATATACTCAGATAATGCTCCGCATAAATATTATATACTCAGGCCCCTAGTATCTGAGTATGAGATGTGGGTTCGCCAGCCCAAAATGGCCATCAGGCCACCACTTGAAACCAACCGCATCGGTTCTCTCGCCAGCGCAACGGAGCGTATTAATAACGCGAATCCGCCCACGCGCGAACACAGAGCACTCTGACTACAAGAATTCTCTACTTTTCAGTCTGCGCTGGTTCGCTGCCCTGCCTTGAAAACCCCGTGCAGAATGGACCAGATCAAAGTCATCATCGACAAGGCCAAACCGGCGGCGGCCAAGCCAAAGAGCACCGGCGAAACGCTCACGCCGACATGTCCGTCGCTCACCAAGACCCAGCGCCTGTGGGGCTTCGCCGCGTGCTTTTGTCTCGGGTATCTGATCAGCTTTGGGGTGCGTTTGCGTGTGAATTCGTGGTCAAGGGACGAGTGCCTGACTTCCATTGTTCATACGACAGTCGACCTTTGCGCTCATCGCCGGTGACGGCAACGGCACACGCTTTGGCATCACGTACTCGATTGGCAACATCATCGCTCTCTGCGCGTACGTGCTTCTGTGATCGGTGTTGGAAATACTTGCGATGATACTTACAGTTCGCTCATGCCATCGTGGGACAGGTCGGGTTTCCTCGTCGGCCCCATGCAGCAACTCAAGCTCATGATGAAGCCGGTGCGACGCATTGCGGCGCTCGTCTACATCGTCATGATCTTGGTGGTACTCGGCGTCGCCATCGCGGTGCGTGTGCTCTCGGACATACAAGCTATCGCTGAGATGAGTAGGTATTAATACTAACGTCCGCCATTCTGTCAACAGGCGCCGGAGCTTGGCGGCGTGGTGTTGCTGCTGGCATTCATTCAGTTCCTCGCGGCGGTGTGGTACTCGGCCAGCTACTTCCCGTACGGCCGCAAGATCATCAAGGGCGTGCTCAAGAAACTGTGTGGCGTCACCTCCGAGTGACCCACAGCGACATACATAGACTTGCTGGCAACCATCGCATCCTATCCTACTGTATACTACGTAGTATCCTATTAAGGCCACCACGTCGTCTTCTTCTTCTTCTCACGTTGCCCTGGAAGCTCGGCTTGGATCACTGCGCTTGATTGCTTCCACATACAGTACGCGTGGACAACGCAGCGTTGCGATGCCATGGCCAAATCGTCGCGCTGTTGCTGTGGGATGCAGATGCAACGCTCCTCCGAGGCACTGCCACCATAGAAAAGGCTGGCTCGTTGTGTGGCGTTGGCGGTGAATACCAGTGCGTCACGACGACGAATCGCGTGAGAAGCCTGCCATTCCCACCGCTGCGTTCGATACGATCGCGTTGACGAGCGTCTACCAGGAGTCGGCCACGTCGCTCGCAGCAGTGACGACCTCAAAAGAGAACGACGTCGCCTTGAACGGCGCGTCGTCGTGCGGGCAGCAGCAGCTGCTGCGCCACCTCGAGATCATGGCCATGGTCTCGAGCAAATCGCACCTCGCCTCGGCGTCGGCGCCACGGCAAATCAATGCCTCCATCGTGGCGGTGGCGACCGTGAACACAGGTTTTCTCCAACGTCCGTGAACTGAACGTGTCGAATTCCTCCCCCAGGAGCTGTCGCTGTTGATCGTAGAGGTATTATACTCGACCACGTTGGCATGGTGACACCTTGCGACATTGCCGACTCAAGGTCGAACGAACACGGAGTCGTATCGGGTGGCGAGGCGACGTTGCGCAATCGAGTGATCCAATCGACGCGTCCATACACGAGCATCGCACGCCAGAGTTCCTGGGGACACGGGGTGGGCCACAACGCGTAGAGTACGTCAAACAACGCGGTGTGTGTGGCCTTGGATGATCATGTCTTGCAGCAGCATACTCTTCCTGTCGCCGTCCACCACATCCACCACGCGCGGAAGCAGCCACTGAACCATCGCCAGGGTTCCACCAGCCACCGCGTCGCACAGGGTTTCGTACCGAGGAGGAAGACGAGGAGACGAACCCCACAACGTCGCAGCCATGGCAACAGTCCCCACTCTCGCCATAACCTCCACGACCGACGCATGCTCCCACACACGGCGTCGACAGAGACGTCGGACTTGGACCGTCAGTAGTCTTGTCTTCTCCTCGGGACTCGAAGGCTGATCGCGTGCGAGCAGCACCAGTGCGGCGGGCGGGGCCACCCGCCCAATGGCATCTAGGTGAGCCTGCTGCTCCACTGCGTCCACTCGCGCCAAGCACGAGGCGTACGAAGCATATACTTTGAGTAGCCGAGGTTGCGTCTCCACCGCGAGCTGGTAGCCGCGGAGCGTGGCTGTCTCATTTCGCCGCTGCGCTCGCAATAGCATCGTGACCTCGTCGTGGCCATGCAATACCGCATCGTGTGCAGCAGCCTCACTCTACACGTCGTCGGGGGATTCGATTCACAGAGAGACGTGACGACCTCCACGTGGCCATTGATTGGCACATGCGCGATCGCTATCTGATCCATTGGGTGCGGCCAGTCGGATCGATCAGTCGCAAACACTTTGCCTACACCGTCCACCCACGTGACGAGGCAGCGGACGAAATGCACATCGTCTCCCGTTCCCGCGGCGGCTTCGACCGCTGCGCGAGTGTATGGAGATGTTGGACGCGGCCACGCGCACACACGAGCACGAGCAGATCTGCGTCGCTCTCCACGCGCTGCGACGTCGCCCAGGCGAGCACCCAGTCGACCACGTCCACCCACTGCTGCGCGCGAGCGTCCTGCATCAGTGCCACCACGTGGCTCGACGCGTGCGGTACCCTGGCGAGCACATACGCGAGCACGCCAAAAAAACTGGCGGCGGCGCCCCAGATCTCGCAGGATGCGGAGATCCGCGGCAACGATGGCCACTCGCATCGCGGCGTCGTGGTCGTGTGCTTCTGCTCCGCGAAGCAGTGCGTGCGTCGCGAGGACGTCACAGTCGGCGATCGTGCGCTCCAATCAGGCGCTGGGAGAAGCGCTACAAGCGCTCCGAATGGTACTGGTCGAGCCACCGCAGCACCGGCACCGGTGCCAGTTGCAACGTGGTGCAGAAGCGCCGGTGGTGCCACCCACGTCGCCGCGTCCGCATGCTCGTGGAGCTACTGCTGCCGCATTCGATCGCGATCGGGATGATCTCGGCCAACGCGTGGAACGAGCGTCCATGGAAACAGTGGTCGGACGGCATGAGGACGTCGGGGCGATTCGTGTGGATCCACTGCAGCATTGGTAGCGACGCGTGGCATCAATTGATCGGGATCCACCGTAAATGTAGTGTACTTTACGGTATATTCCAGTCGAAGTGCAGGTGTCTGCGAGAGGAAGGAGACTGTATTTCCTCCGCTTTGAATGAGCGACACGAGCGACTGGTCACGTGATGGAGCCGAGAGATGATTTCGTGCACGCGCTGTATGTTTCTGTTGACGATGCAAGTGTGGGGTGCATTGCTGGACGCGGTGGGTCATGCGTGACCCAGCCAGCGGAGTGCAGGCATATACTAGTAAGCAGGCAGACCAAGCCATGCTTGACCATAGTGAGATGCGAGACTGGCCTGCCTCCATCGATAGATGAAAACTAGCTACTGCAATCACCAGCCAATCACGGATACAGCGTCGCTGAATGTGAAGTTGCATTGTTGTGACGTATCCCTAGACCGCTGGCCATCCACGCAGATCACTGCTGCTTCACTTTGGCCCGCTGTTTGATGACCATGGGCACGAGCATGCCGAGCGCCAGCAGCACCAAGGAGCCGATCGTGCGTGGGTCCAGCATGTCGCTGGTGCTCTTGAGTGTCGAGAGCATCGCGCCGGCTTGCACAGTGATAAAATTGTAGGGCATCAGCCCAAACAACACGGATGGTGTAAACAGTGTGATCGGCACTTGTAGCCATGGGCTGGCCATGTTGAGGAACCAGTTCGGAGTGAATGGGAAAACCCGAAGGAACAGCAGCATGAACAGCAGCCCACCCTCACGCTTGGCCGTCTCGATCTTCAGTCGTAGCTGCTGGAGTTTGTTGGGAAGTACGTGGTCGCACACACCGACTACAATCACCTCCGATGCGAGGAAGCGAGACAGAAGGAAACAGAGCGATGCTCCGCATGCTGTGAGAGTCGCTACCAGTGGAAACGCGATGTGCAGTGGCAGCACGGCGCCAGCAAACAGGTTGAGCAAGGCGGACCCTGGGATGGCGAACGTCTACTATCCAAAGGCAGTATTATCACACACAGAAGAAGGCATCACATCAACATACACACCTGTTTCATCACGTAGGTGCACGCAAAGCAGAGCAGAGCGAGTGGGAACTCGATGGCGAAGATGTGGAGAAACGTTTCGTGCGACCGCTGCATCTCGGCGAGGGACGAGAAGCTCTTGATCGACAGCGCGTCGAGTTTTGACGTGGAGAGACCGGCGCGTGCATCGTGCTCATGGACACGTTGAAGTAATAGAGAGCATAGCGATAGCGTTGCGGCGAGCGCCGTGCCGAAGATGAGCGCGAGCTTGACCGCGAGCGCTGCCACGCTGCCACTTGTCATGCTGACTGTGAACTGAGTTGTTCAATTCTCCACAATGAAATGACATAAATGGTTCACCTGTGCGGTTAACCTAGACTCCGCTAAGTGAAACCCTTTCTAAAGCGATAGGGAATCAGAGTTGCCAACCGGATCCCGAACACATCGGAAAAGCAGCCACATCTTGGTTACCACATTCACGACCATGTCGCGTGAGTGCCGCTGGCCGCAGAGGCGCTGGGAGACCCGCGAATGGATCACTCTCTTACTCTTCTCTCTTGGATGTGGATGCGCTGTTTGTAGACGGACGCGTTGGCAAGGAGCTACGCGAGTGCCAGAAGGATACCCACCTCTCGGGTGTACACGCCGAGAGCCGCGGCAGCACCATGGACCAGCTCCTGGGCACGATCAAAGGCCCCGAGGGCACCCCATACGAAGGCGGTGTCTTCTACATCGAGATCATCATCCCGCCGCGGTACGTCTTCACGGAATCGACCACGAACCATGCGAATCGTAACCCTATCGATTGCCTGGTTACACACAAAGGTACCCTTTCGAGCCGCCCAAGATGCGCTTCGAGACCAAGATCTGGCACCCCAACATCTCCTCCCAGACCGGCGCGATCTGCCTGGTACGGTACTAAATGACTCAATTAGACTACCGGTCGTCCACGTCCGACCGCGTACTGAGATAACAACCACTCGCTCCTACGACTAGGACATCCTCAAGGACCAGTGGTCGCCCGCGCTGACCATCAAGACGGCGCTGCTCTCGATCCAAGCGCTGCTGTCGGCGGCTGAGCCACGGGACCCGCAGGATGCCGAGGTCGCCAAGATGTACATGGAGGACCCGGTCCAGTTCGCCAACACGGCGCGGTTCTGGACCGAGACGTACGCCAAGGAGCGCAGCGCCGACAGCTCCGAGGCGCTGTCACGCCTGACCGACATGGGCTTCCCACTGGTGCGTGTGTGAAGAATTGAATCGTACTGGTATACGCAACGCCAGTCCAACCTCACGCCATGCCCCCCTCCCTCCCCCGCGATAGGAACAAGCGCGCAAGGCGCTGCAAGAGTGCGGCGGCGATGAGAACGCGGCCATCGAGCGACTCGTGACGTCCATGTAATACCGGTACTCAACCAGTTAGAAGACGCACACTACTTGGTGGGTTTCGGCTTGGGCTTGGCCTGGCGACTCGCGCTCTGCTCGCTCACCTTGTCGCCGAGCTTCTTCTGCAGCAGCCGGCGCTTGTCGGCACGGAGTTTCTTGGTATCCCTTGAAGCAGTACTCTGGGCCTGGAACCGCTGGCGTTCGAGCTGGCGGATCGCGTCGCCACACCCGTGGACTTCGGGCTGCGCGTGGTCGTAGCAGAACTTGAGCTTGCACAGCTTGCACACGGTGCCGAGCATCGTGACGGTCTTCTTGCAGCGAACGCTGGCCGATGACTGGAAGCAGCAGCGGTTGCTCTGCTCCGCCTGTCGCGTCAGGAACGCCAGGTCGTCTTCGTTGTCGGCCTGTGTCTCCACGGCGGCAGTGCCACCGTTGGACGCCGAGCCATTGCCTCCCTTGGACTTGTTCTTGTTCTTCTTGTTCTTGGCCCTGGTCGACGGTGCCGATGTACTAGTAGGGGGAGGTGGTGGTGCGGGTCTCCTCGCCATGCGGCTCATGTGGAGGTCTCGCAAGAGAGAGCTGGCACTGGTGAGGTCGTCCTGCGACGACGATGGTGGAACATTATCAGCTTCATCTTCTGATGATGATGACGAGTCCTGGTCAAGCAGTGCGAATGCGCTGGCCTGCTTCACCTCAGCCTCGTCGTCACTGCTGTCAGTGTCGGCAACTTGCTGGGTACCACTGGGATGGACAACGTCCACGGCTCGCGTTGCGGGTGGGGACTCGGTCTTGACCTGTTGAGGCTGCAGCGTCGACTCGTTCGCCTTCTTCGCTGGTGGTTTTGGGAGAGGCTGCTTCGTTTCAGCTGCTGTAGGCTTGTCCTTCTTGATTGCAGGCGCTTTCTTCATTACAGCGACTGAGAGGGATGCCATGGCCACCTCGTCCACACTGCCGTGGCCATGGACCACGTCTTCATCTAGAAACTCGTGTGCACTCACGTACTCGCCGTGCTCTTCAAAGTGATTGATCATGGCCTTCAAGAACTTGTGGCTGCGCATCGTTTCGGTATCGCACACGAGCGCCACATGGCGCTTGGCGCGCGTCACCGCCACGTTCATGCGTCGCTCGTCCGCCAGGAACCCGACCTCTCTCCCCGTGTTGGACCTCACCAGACTCATCACCACCGCCTCTTTCTCACATCCTTGGAATCCATCCACCGATCGGATCTCGAGCGTTGGGTACTGGTCCAGCAGCAGCGACTTGAGTAGCTGTACTTGTTTGTTGTAGGGCGTGATCACCGCCACCTCGTCGGTCCGGAGACCAGCCTGGAGTAACGCACGCACGTGCTTCGCCACAACGCTTGCCTCGCCTTCGTTCGACTTGGACAGCTTCACTAGTGGACTGGCACTCTCGTCGTTCGCGTCTTCTTCCAGGTCACACCCTGCCGTGTCGATCAGCAGCAGCGTCGCATTCATCACGTCGTCGTCGTCTTGGATTGTGACGTGCGGTAGTTGGCTCAGCTTCCGTGTTGCCACGCTTTCGTGACTGTGTAGGTCGCCCTTGTACATCGCTTTCGAGCTCCAGTCGCTGATATCTTGGTGCATACGATACTGGATCTTGAGCATCTTGACGATCTCCTGCGTGTGGGCAAACGCCGTGACGCGGTCGAAGAGCGTCGTCTCCAGGCCTCGCGATGCGGCTGCCTTGGACTTGATCGTTGGCGGCAGTTGCAAGTGGTCACCAGCGAGTACACAGCGCTTGGCCTTGCGCATCGGGATCCAACAGGAAGCCTCCAGCGCTTGGGCTGCCTCGTCAATCACCACGAGATCGAACGTCATGTCTTTCAACAGCTTGGACGCGGCGCCAACGTTGGTGGCGAACACCACGTCACTGTGCTTGAGTAGTTCGACCACGACTTTCTGCTCACGTTGTCGGATCTCCTTCCGGTTAGCCTTGAGGTCCCGCCGAAGCTGATACCGTACGCTCTTGTCCTTGGTCTTCTTGAGCTGGTTATCCATTTGCTGGATCTCCTTGCGGATATCGTTCACAATCTCTGTGCCCTCTGCCTTCTCGATGCGTGCATCCAGGCAGTACTTGATGATCTGAGGTAGCAGCCTGGCCGGGTGGCCCACCCGCGTCAGCTTGAGTGTGCGGTCCGCCGCTGCCATCTTCTTCAGCACGTTGTCCACTGCGATGTTGGATGGCGCACACACCAACACTTTCATCTGGAAAGTCTTGACGGCCTGCAGGATAAACTCGACCACCGTCGTGGTCTTGCCTGTCCCTGGCGGTCCATGGATCAATGCCAGGTCGTTGGACGCCAGCGCGAAGCGAATCGCCTCCAGTTGCGACTCATTGAGACCTGGGTTAAACGGAGTGATCACTGGAAAAGGCGTCTGCCAGCTCGGGGTCTTGCCAGCGAAGACACTACCGGTTACGTCAGTGAGAGGGTACTCTAGTATGGGGTACGCATGGGGGTACAGTATACAACGTACACATCAATGATGGCGTGCGCGGCTCCATAGTCGAACTTGGCCATGGCATCGAGTGCTGTGGTGATCTTTATGAATGTGGCGTTGTTGACTAAGCGGTCGATGGCCACGCCGCCGTTCTGGGCGAGTAATTGCTCCTCTTCCACGTCTTCGCCTTCACTGAGAGCTACAGAAATGCTCGTTTCCTCGACGCGCGCGACGATTCCGGTGGGAAATGAGGTAGTAGAGGACGCTGCCGACTGGTTCTTGACTCGGATCTGGACCAGATCGCCGACTGTGAATGCGTGGGGCTTTGGGCGCTGCAAATGGTGCGACGGGAAGGCAAACTTGAGCAGTGTTCGACCAAACAACGCGGTCGCGAACGAGGTTAACCGCAAGTTCACAAGCACGTTTGGGTTCTCCAGATCATTGAGCGTCGCTAGCTCCTGCTGTACACCCTGGATCTCCTCGTCGCGCTCTTGCGCGAGCAGCGCCTTGGTACGCGCAACCCATCGATCGATCTCTTCGACCTTCATTTTCGTTTTAATAATGATCCACCCCAAATTTTGGGGTGGATCGGGATTCGCACAAGTTAACCATATTGTTCGTTATGTGGTCCACATCAATGTTTTTCTATAACGAGAGTCACGGTACTCTGGTCGAAGTGAGAGAGAGTTCATTCTTCGACGAACACGTAGGGAAATCCGTCACTTGGGATTGTCGGACGCTCCTCATGACGGCCGCCGCTGCGCTTTTGGACACCGACAACCGCGCGCCACTCGGCGACAATGCAGAGAACGTCGGTCTGCGTCGGCGTGCCGTAAACGGCGCTGCAAACAACGCGCCACAGCGAGATAACAACGATGACAACGACCGATCCGATCGCACGACCGAGAGCTCCACAGACCCCGCGACGGCGCCGCGCCCCGCCTCGCGCCCCAAGGGCCTCATGGAGCTTCTCTTCTCTCCATTGAGTCTTATTCTAGGCGAGGCCGAGCCAGAAGACCCGCAGGTCGCCGCGCGCTTGTTCGCCGACTCATTGCAGCGCCGTTTCGGAGCGCAGCGGTGCCCTCGTTTCGAGCTCACGTCGTTCCGCGACGCCGTGTCCACGGCGCGAACCATGTCCAAGTTCCTGTTGGTGTTTCTGCACTCGAATATCCACGACGACGCGCTGCGCTTTGCGAAAAACACCGTGTGCACCGAGCAATTTGCGACCTATGTGAACGACAGCGACGCCATCGTTGCGTGGGCCGGCTGCGTGCAGCAGGTCGAAGGCTTTGGCGTGAGTCTCTCGCTGGGCTGTGCCAAGTTCCCCTTCATCGCGCTGCTCACGTGCGTGTCTCGTGGGGTGAATGTGGTCGAGAAAATCACAGGTACGTGGATACAAACCGCGACCGTAGCCACGTGATACTAACCATTGATGCGGCAGTCGACGTGTCCACGAACCTGCTCATTCGCGCTCTGAACACCGCAATCGGACGCAACAACCAGACGCTCACGGCCGCGCGTCAGTTGCAGCAACAGCGGTAGGTCTACTACCCATACTGTAGTGTAGTCATCCTATCACTCACACTGGTTGGTATTAATACCTATAGGTCGGAGGCACAGCTCCTACGTGAACAACAGGACCGTGAGTATCAGGAATCGCTCGAGGCCGATCGACGGCGTGAAGAGGAGGCGCGCCTGGCGGCGCAACGAGCCCTGGAGGAGAAGCAGAGAGCGGAAGAGGAAGCCCGTCGTGCTGAAGAAGAGCGGCGAGCCGCAGAGGAGGCGTTGAAACAGACCGTTGAGAGCAAGCGTGCGCGGCTCCAGAACGCACCGCCGTCGCGTGTGCCGCCACCCGGAGCGACCTACAAGACAGCGATGCTCAAGTTCCACTTGCACAACGGCCAGCGGCTCGAGCGAATCTTTTACGCGCACGACACGTTGCAGACCGTGCGTGACTACATCGACGTCGAGTTCCACGACCGTGAGATCCCGATCACCAACTACGAGCTCGCGACCAACTACCCGAAGAAAGTGTACGGCCCGGACCTCATCAACGTGACACTACAGGATGCGGTACGTGTTTTGGTGTGGTGTGGTTCGGGATGGGACCATGCTGATGATGGATGCATATACATGTAGGGACTCGCGCCGCAGTCGCTTGTGTTCGTGCAGGACCTGGATTCGTGAGTCACCAGTCGAGAGGCCGATGCACCTCGAATGAATGAATGAGTACTAGTAGTATTGGAATTGGGTTGACCAGGGCACTATGCATTATCCAGCTGCCCGTAGAACTCGCGTACCTCGTCGTGGCACTTGACCACACCCGGACTCATGTTCTTCACCACCAGTCCGCGCCGGTCAGCCACCAGTGATAGCGCGGTGTAGGCGTGTCCATGGGCGAACGCGCCCTTCAAGTCCACCTCGGCCAGCTGCAGGCACATGCCTTGTGCTCGGTGAATAGTCAACGCATACCCCAGGATAACAGGCAGGTACCGGAACAGTGTGGGTGGGTGAGTCGTACAGCGGTCGGCCGGGTCGGGGAAGTCGGTGTACGTGATGTCCGTGGTGCTGCTGTTTTGCAGCCGCACAACGATCCTGTCCTTGAAGGTCTGGATCACCATTCCCTGGGTGCCATTTACGACCCCGCCACCGCGGTTGCGTGTGACGACAATGGGACAGTCCACCGCGAGTAGTAGCTCCCTGGGAATCTTGTGACCGGCTCTGTTGGCCACGCTTGCCCAGGACAGGATACGTGGCTGCCCTGGCACCTGTCGTGCTGAGTAGCTGCGCCAACTCGCATTGATTGATCGCATCGACGATCGCACACTTTGTACCCAGTCGAATCGGAGTCAGTCCGCTCGCAAAGGTGGGATCAATGGCTTTACACTGCCATGGTTTGGATCGATCGCAGGGCTGTAGCAGTGGATTTGGTGATCCTACGCACCAAATCATTGACTGACCCCCTGTCCACGCCAATGCCCAGGAAAGAGTGGCCGTTGATTGGCGACGCTGCCATCGCTGTGGGTGGTGGGCACAGTCCGACAATGGGTAGGCCACATCGTGATGGCGTGTGTGTGGAAAGGATGGCTCCGTAGCGATTGTCGACTTGCCGTAGCCACTGGGAGCGAGTAGGAAGAGGTTGGCGGGGGGGGGGAATGGGAGTGGTGTGAGCTCGAGTGTACGGACAGCGAACAGCCGTAAGAGTGTCTTCCCTATTGATATGAATCGCACCGCCGTTCGAAGACTTACCGGTCCATCGGCGTGGAAGCATCGAGTGGCTCCGAGGCCGATCGATAGCACGCCTCAATGCAACTCTCATCGTTGGTAGTGTGGGCGGTCTCGATCGAAGCGTGGTGAATCGTCAAATGCCGAGTATGCTGGGAGAACACAGCACAACGGTGGTCCGACCCGCGTCATTCACTTCCTGTGCAGCGGTATTAATAGTGTACGCTGCCAATATTAATATCCTTCGACGACGCGGGTGCACCACCAACATACCACTAGTACGTAGTAATATCCTCACATGGAAACAAGACCATAGTACTACATAGAGTAAGCACGTGATGAGAAGATAGATTCACTGTTACTGTGAGGGCATGCTTTATGGTGGAAGCAGCATCGGTGAGCAAAGCGGCGTCAAGTCCAGCCAGCTACGGAGCAACCTGGGGTGGAGTGGGGAAGCTCTCGTAGAATTCGCGCACCACGGCCTCGCACTTGATCGCCTTTGGCTCCAAGTTTCGCACCACCAAGCCATCGGGATGAACCACACGCGACAGCGCTGTGTACGCCTGGCCGTGGGCAAAGAATCGTTTGAAATCGATCTCGACCAGCTTGAGCGACATGCCCTGTGCCTTGTGCACGGTGATAGCGTACGCCAGTCGAACAGGCAGGTAGTGGAAGAGCACGCGTGGATTCTCCACGTTCTTGTCTTCCGGGTCCAAGCACTTGGTGTAATCGATCGTAGGAATGCTGCCGTCGTCGAGGCGCAGAGCGATGAAATCTCTACCTGTTTGCACCACGGTGCCCTGCGTGCCATTCACGATCCCGTTGCCCAGGTTGCGTGTCACGACCACGGGGCACCCAACAGCGAGCTTGAGATCTCGCTGGATGTTGGCCTTGCCGCAGTAGTTAGTGACCTTGCCTTCAACAGCACTATTACGAGCGCGTACAGGGTAGGCGACAGCCTCAACGTTGTCCTTGCTCACCAACAGATCAAGCTCGCGCTCGTTGATCCCGTCGATTTCGCTGTTGGTCGCGGCAAGCCGCACAGGCGTGAGGCCATGCGCTTGGTTGGGACCAAACTGACTGCGCTGTCGCAAGTACTCCAGCGTCTGCGCGGTGCACCCTCCAAGGCGCACTTCGTTCAGGACCTGAAGAAAATCAGGGTCGCTCTGGCGGAAGCACCGAGTGAACCGGAACGGCTGGAAGTCGCCCCGCTCGTACTCGGACGAGAGAAACACATACGTGGATGCTTTATCCCTGGCCGGTACCGGTGGAAGTTGGCACAGGTCGCCGATGAGAATCATTTGCACACCACCGAATGGCTCCGCGTTGCCTCGCAGACGCTGCAGGTATTCTGAGATCTTGGTCAGCAGACGGCCGTCGACCATGGAGGCTTCATCGACCACGACCACTTGCACGCCCTGTAGAGCTGCCTTTGTACCAGCGTACACTGTCTTGATCCATTCGACCACCGCTTCCTTATCATCGCGGATGCCAAAGAACGAGTGGAGGGTTCGCCCGTCAATCAGAGACGCGGCCTGACCCGTTGGGGCACACAGGCCCACCACAGGCTGGCCATTGACTGGGCGCAGGTTGCGGCGAAGTCCGTTCACGATCGACTTGATCACCTCGGACTTGCCGTAGCCAGCCGGGGCGAGCAGGAGCAAATTGCGGCGCTTGTTGACAGCGAGGTCGATGAACTGTTGCTGCTCTTTAGTGAACGAAATGGCCGTGCTGGGGCGAACGTTGAGTCGCGCGAGGCCAGCAGAGAGCTGATGAATGTCACGGGTCGTCATGGCGTGTGTACAGTATCGGTAGATGAGTGAGGTTGGGGTGTGCTTCAAGAGGTCGAATTCACAATGATTCTCCAGCAGGGGCTCCGACTGGTACATTAGTAAAAGTCCACGTCAATCAGACGGGGACGATGATGTTGGATCCGGCCTGATCAAGCACCACACCGGTCTTAAAAGACCGGTGTGGTGCTTGATATATGGCATTGTGGCAGGCAGTCTGCAAGGAGCATACCGCCGTGGAGATGGCACGGTACAGTGTACCATGCGGGAAGCAGTGGACTGACGACAGTGAGAAGTGGACCTAGTGACTGTAGGAAAGAGAAGTGTGGAGGCAGAGCCTCAGTCAGTCGAGAATCTACCTCGTTCTCCACAAGCAGTCTTACTTGGACTACGTTTGTGTCTATTATGCTTATCTTACTAACTAGGGGTGTCAAGTGTCCATGTCGATGTGTTCCAACAGATGATACCACTGAGGCTTCATTGAGGATGGATGGGCAGTGAGGAAGTAGTCCATCGGTATCGGTACCCATGGGGTAAATCTACCTAGCACATATTAATACCAACAGCGATCACATTCCATTGCACACCGCGCCGTATCAGAGGGAACTAGGTGGGTTCCTGCAAGGCTTCTAAATCATTTGCGTGCAGTCATCGTCCGTCACAGCGAGGTCTACAGTACTGTATGCAGTCAGCGTCGAGTGGATGTCTCTCTACAGCCGCAGCGAGCGGATCTTGCCCGAGGCGGCGCGGAACATGCGGTCGTGGAGCGCTGGCGCATGCTCGTGGTCGATCGCCAGCACATCTGTGATCACGACACGCTGGACGCCGGCCACGTTCTCTGCCCACCGCAAAAAGTCGAAGATGTTTTGAGAGGCTTCCATCATGTCACCAGAAGGTGACAGGTCGTTGTAAGCCTTGACGTGGTCCCGGAGCGACGCGAGGCGGCCATGGAAATCGATCACGACCCAACTCTCCACTGTACTGCCGGTGGCCACGTCCAACGACTCGGATGCATTGGCCTGGTACAGGTAGGTGTCAACGTCGGGGGCGTAGTGTGTCAGGAGCTGTCCTGGCGCTTGCTGCGCCACTTTCGAGTCATGCGCCACCTCTCGTTTGATCGCAGTGATCGCGTACTCGCCACCGATGGCCTGTGCGTGCTGAGCCAGCACTTGGCTCAGCGCCAGCTCGGAGACGCCGCCTCGTCGGAACACGATCAGCTTGTTTTCTTCCGGCACGATCTTGACCACGGTCGACTCGATCCCAACTTGACACGTCGATTCACCGGCATCGTCGATGATGCCGATGTTGTCACACGCGCCCAGATCGTCCACTACGTGCTGTGCCGAGGTCGGAGAGACGTGGCCAAAGCGGTTCGCACTGGGAGCAGCGACTGGTACCTTGGCTTCACGCAGCAGTGCCAGTGCAATCGGATGGTTGGGAATCCGGATGCCCACGTAGCCTGTATGCGCCGATACTGTGAGTGGCAGCTCTGGTACTGCTTTGGCAATGAGCGTGAGGGGTCCTGGCCAGAAGGCACGGCCGAGACACTCGAACACGAGCTTGCCCTTGGGTGTGAGGTCCACCAAGCGCAATGCCTCCTCCATCGACGGTACATGGACAATCAGCGGGTCTGTAAGCGGTCTGCCCTTGGCTTTGAAGATGGCCAGCACGGCGTCCGGGTTGAGCGCGTTCGCGCCGAGTCCGTAGACCGTCTCAGTCGGGAATGCGACCAAGCGCCCAGCGCGGAGCTCGTCGCCAGCGCGCGCGAAGCCGGTCGCGTCCGGCTTTAAGAGGTGTGCCATCGTGCGGGAGAGCTGCTGGAAGCGCGCGCGGCTCAGTGATGCAATGGAGCGCAGAATGCTGGAGACGTAGTCGATGGCCTGCCGCCCGCCAGGAAAGGACAGGATGGGTTGATGTGCTTGCTTGGTTGATGCAGTCGAATTCTCGTGGACGTGGCGCGCGCCAATCATCGAGCGGTAGTATCAGATCGAGGCTGATTCGCATCAGATTCATAGTTAAACGGTCATTTATGTGGTTACACGGTAATTTTGGGCACTAGGCGTTGGAAATAAACGCAATCGAGCGGATCTTCATCTGCAGACTCGGAGGCATCACGCTGGCGTCGGTTGACGGGAGAGAGAGATCGTCTGTGGACGTATTAAGCTCCTTGGATAAGCCCTTGAAGTCGTCGAGCTCGTACACAGTGACGTTAAAGTCATGGTCATTGTTCTTAAACAGAACAGCCTCGTAGAAGGCGTCCCGGTACTTGTCTTCAACTTGCGGCACACTCGCGTCGTAGCACTTGCCGTACTCGTCGATATTGACAGCCGCGAGGAAACACGCCCGTCCGGCCTTCTCCACGAATATCTCCTGGACGACAAAGTTGTAGTGCGTGTCTTCAACGTCAGCAGTGATGGAGTCGATGTGGCGGCCGAACGGAGGGTCCAGCACTCGGATGTTCGCAACGAGATCACACGCCGTTGTGTTGGTAAACTTGACGCTGCCGATGGAAGGAGGTGCTGCAATCGAGAGTACGCTGTCGCAGCCTGCCTCGCGTGGCCCGACGCAGAAGCGGTCACCGAAGTACTTTGGCTTCTCGTAGAAGCAGACTTGGCAAGCTTCACTTGGAGGTGGGAGTGAAGCACCGTGTGGTGTGAACATGTCGAGCCACTGCGACGCCGCCACTGCTACGCTGGGTAGCCCGCATACGAGGAAGAGGAGAGTCAACAGCACGCGCATCGCTGGCAAATCGGCGAGTGGAATCACGAGTTCGGCTGGTGTCGTGGTGGGTCTATAGCGAGCCGTTTGTTAGGTACAGTAGAACGTTCGGAGCAGAGTCGATCAACAGTCGGCCCCAGCATCATCGCACCACAGAGCCCACCACGTGCGTTATTGATCTGTTACTGGAGCCTATCTGCTCTAATAGGAGAATTCGAGGCGATGGATACTCCCTCGCGAGGAGGCATGATGAGGATATCGTCTCGGCTAGGAAGGAGAGGATCCTCAGGCAGCGTCGATCCATATTTGGATGTTCTGAGTCGCTCGCTCGCTCTAGAATACAGCACATGATTCTCCATTGACAACTCATCTGCGCACATCGTGAAGCGTGAGCGATCGCACACACGACATGGGCTGTCGCCACGCATGGCAGATTGGCTTTCTTGTACTATTGATTCTTGTGGCCCCAGCGGGTGGCCAGAATGCAACGCTGGCACCAAGTCCGTCCCCCACTCTCTCAGGATACCAAGTGTGTGCCACGACAAGTGATTGCTCACGAGCGTATCTGAATCAACCGGGCAAGTACTGCGGTCCATGGCTGGACCAGCTCAACCAGAAGCAGCGCTGCTGCTGCCCATTGGAGGCAACGTGTAAGGTGTCCAATTATGCATGCCGCTGTTCATCCGTCGCTTCCAAGAACGACTCGAGTGGCAACGTGTCGAATGGTGGATGGGTCGGCGTGGCCCTTGGCACGGCGGTCTTCCTGAGCTGCTGTCTTGGTGTTTCTGGATCATGTACAAGGCCATCAAGCGAGCGTCGCGACCGTCAGCTCCACCAACCACCAAGCCTGTTAATGGTGACGTGCCGATGCACAATGTCGTGCCACTCGCCACTCTCGTGGGCCCAGGCGCAGTGTATGCGCATCCCAACCCATACGCTGGCGTTCCGACCGCACCGATGTACGACTACGGACACCATGATCGGAATGGTGGCGGCGAACGCTCTATTTGACGGACTTGGGGACCACGGCCACCACCACCATTACAGTGGTGGCAGTGATGACGGAGGATTCGGAGGCGGTGGAGGCTTCAACGGTGGCGGAGGCGACGGCGGCGGAGACTTTGGCGGTGATTTCTAGTGAGCTACACAGCCATAATACAACGAATACTATACCGGTAACAAGGACATCACATCGATCAACACTTGGAGGAAGACAAGTGCAGGAAGCCTTTGATTCACAGTTGATACTTTTGCTGGACAGCATCGCGTCGATCGCTGCGGACGACGTTATCCTCTTGCTTGCTCCACACGAGTCGCGGTGGGATGACATCACTCGCAAACAGATGCGCGTTGGGCACCCTTGCGGCGAGGCGACGAAAATTGCGCGTGATCAACGACGCTGTGAAGTCGATGAGCAGCTTGGGGACGTCACGGCCGTAGCCATTACTTCTCTTTTCCACCCGCTCGTACGCCACCTCGAGCGGGGTATCGAGGCACACGACGTGGACGTCAAAGCCTGCGGACTTGACCTGGTCGATGAAACTCGTGTACGTCGTGTAGCTCTTGCCCGTGCCGTGGAGGATGATATTCCGTCGGCACATGATGGCACTGTGTAGGTTCTTCTGCAAGATGAATCGTGCCTCGTCGCGACACATTTGATACCGCATTTGAGGCGCGGGAATGGGCCGTCGCCGTGTCGGGTCGTCGTCGCTTGGCTCGGCATTACCCAAACCGATGTTGAGCATGGCGTGGTAGAACTCGGGCAGCATCGCGATCACGTCGTCGACATCAAAGTTGACAAACTCGGACAGCTTGAGCTGGCCGGTCGTGTCCAAGTGGCTCAGAATCGTCGATTTGCCAGCACCCGGCACACCGATCAGCAGCACAAACTTGGGCGACGGGATGTTTTGTGGTGTCGCCTCGTAGAGCTGGTGGGCGATGCGGGCGTGAAGCTTGAGGCGTTCGCTTGTGAAGTGGCCACTCTCGTTGGCGTGCAGCTGGAACGTGGACACGGGCGCCTTGGGTTGTGGTCCGTCGTCTTGATCGTCGAGTCCTTCGATACGGAACTTAGGCAGCTCGTCGATATCAGCGCGTCCTTCATGACTGTGTCGATGCAGTTGCTCCTCGATTTCTTGCGATACGCGGCGTGTGAAGCTCGTCTCCATGTCCGTGTCTAGAGTAGACTGCGATGTATCAAGAAACAATGGACCACAGGTTTGTAGCTCTTGGATGTGGACACCCTCGGCTTGCATGGCGATGACAAACTCTTCAATCGCTGTTGGTTCATTCGCAATGTGAATGAACACGTCGCTGGATGGGGTCATTTCTTCCAGCGCGTCTTCGAAGTTGAAGTCGTCCGTCTTCTGTGTGGAAAGCCCGTCGTCCGGGATCACGGCGCCATCCTCATCGAACACGATCTCAGCTTGGTACTTGCCCAGCACTGCCGTGACTCTATCACTACAGTGGCCGTGTGGCTGCCTCGCGAGCATCAATGCATGAGAGCGCAGCAGCAATTCGTTGTTTTCAATGCATGACCGCACGGTCGTGATGTGGAAGAACGTGATGCACACGAGAGCGCGGAGCCGCTTTTGCACAGCAGCGAGGTCGCGCTCCTTTAATCGGCACGTGATTGTGACGCGAGAGAGCTCTGGGACGACGGTGGAGCGCACGATGACGCCCGATATGTTCTGCTCTGCGTACCCGAAGATGTCGGCGATCTGCGCCAGCGTGCCCGGTCGGTTGACCACGAGTGCGGAGATGATGCGCTCTTCGTCGAGGTCACTCTGGGAGGCGATTGCAGAGCCATGGCTGCTCATGGAAGCCTCGGAGCTGCCTGGGTTAAGAAGGCTTGACAAGCATCGTCTTCTCAGAGCGTGGGGGCTGGAGGAGAGTTGATCGGAAGCGGATGCGGCGCGCGCCGCACGCCAGCATCTTCGGATCATTCTTTTGTTGTTGCTGTTTCGTGGTGCTGCACCCTGGTGAAGTCACTCGACCGGGAGTGTCACTATAGTACCATTTAGTAGGGGCTTGTATGCAGATACGAAGGGGCTTGGTTTAGAGTGATGGTCCTTTGGTGAGCGGCAGCAGCAGTGGTCACGAGCAGAGCATCGTAGAGCACATAGGAACCATGCCGCTGTACAAGCAAGTGCTGATCACGAACCTCAAGTCCACGCCCAAGGACGTGGCCAAGATCTTCCAGGAGTGCGCGCAGGTGATCACGGCGAACGGCGGCGTCGTGCGCGCGCTAGAGAACCGCGGCGAGAAGCGCCTTGGGTACGGCATTGAGGACCGACGATGGGGTGAGCTCCAGCGCCACTACGAGGGCAAGCTCGTGGTCACGCAGTTCAACACGTCGCCTGCAGTGCTCAAGGAGCTCGAGGACAAGCTCAAGAACAGCTTCCCGATCATCCGCTTCCAGACGTTCAAGATCCGCGACCCGATTGACGCGATGATGAACACCAAGCAGCCACTCACGGCGATCGAGCGCATGATCACGCCACTGTCACTGGACGAGCGACTTAAGATCGTCAAGGAGAAGAAGAAGGAAGAGAAGGAGAAGCGCGATGCGCTCGACGCACAGTTCTTCCGACCAGAGAGCCTCATGGACACGGAGGCCGAGGAGGAGACCGAGCGCTTCAAGCAGTTCATCCCAGAGTGGAAGCGCGACGCGATCTTCAAGCCGTCGGTGCCAGAGCACTTGAAGGACTAGATGACGAGATATGGTGGCGCTCGCGCACGGCTTGCGGTGGTTTACGGGCGAGACTGGGTGACGGCGAGGGCAACGCCTTGGCGGCGCTGGCATTTCCCCTCAAAGTTGGGACAACCTTCCGACTGTCTCGTGGATCATGCAAGACGTGCCTGCGCGCTGTTGTAGCTTGGTTAGAAGAAACGACAAAATATACATAAGAAAACTCGACGTGCGCCGGTCTGTTTCGATGGCTTGGAGTCGTTGGAACACAACCACCGCACGCGCTGCATGTTCTTCCATATAGGTAAGTGCATCAATCAGTGTGCGAGCAAGGTTAGTGCAGCACGCCTTTCATCCAGTACGTAGCCCGCAGACAAATTCTCCCCGACAAAGGGCGATGGAACGGTGCCCAGAGCGAGTGAGTGGAACAAACACACGACGTACAGAGTCACTTAGCAGCATCACCCAACGCTAGGGCTGTCTACGTGGACACACGAGCAAATCAATCCAAAATACGTTTATGATGCTGTCTTGTCCTCAAGCACTGAGCGCGCTGCTCTGGATGCAGGATCGTGTTTGTGTTTCCTCCCTGCACATGCTCCACTCTTCATGCTTACTTTGCCTTCTGCAGTTCCTTGCGCAGCTGGTTGCAAAAGTCGTCGTCGGCGTCGTCCACGTCCCAGTCATCCTGCCACTGCTGCTTGATGTGGGCTTCCTTGTCTTCGGCGCGTGCGTCCCAATCGCCGTCTTCAAACTCCTCGAATTCGTCGTCTTCTTCCGTGACGATAATCAGCGCCGGCACTTTCTCCAGCGCCTGCTTGTCGTCCTTCTTCAGCGCCTTCTTCTCCGCTCCCACAGCGACTGGCTTGCTCATCTTGTTGCGGCTCGCCAACTTCGATTTGTCTCTCCCTTCCTCTGCAGGTTAACCTATACAAACCCAAGTTCACTTGCACAAGATCTGCCGCACCAGGGCTTTTTACAACGGCCACCAACGTAAATACGAAACCGTTTTTACATGTTGACCTGAAGATGACGACGTCAACTTGCACATGGCAGACACATGGAGATCGCCGCATTCCCCCAAGTGCAACCTCCCGCCATGACCACGGCGTTCTTCGTGGGCGGCGCGCTGCCCACGGCTCCCCCGCGCATCAACGCGACCGCAGTCGTATGGGGTAGTGGCCCTGCTGCTCCGTGTGCCGCGTACAGCGCGAGCGATCCGCTGGCAACCATCACCACTACCGACATCCACCTCCTACGATCTCTGCGTGTCATTAGCGGCTCGTTCGTCGTCGTTTCCACGCGAGAAAAGACGCACGTCGCGCGGTTAGAGCTCGTCAAAGGCGCCGACGCCGACGACGCGCAGGGGCACGTGATACTGCCGCCGTTGCTCGCGTTCAATCTCGGTCTCCCTCTCCATGCACTCACAGGCCAAACGCGGGCGATTTCACCGGTAAAACGCTCGCAATTTGGACCACCAACACTGCTAATTCGGTCGCTAATTCGCTACTAACTCGTAGGTCACGTTGCGTGCCGCGGAGCTGCGCGAGATCGGATTAAACAGTGATACGGTAGCCTTCCGCAAGCTCAGCGACCAGTCGCCTGCCGTGGCCAGAAAAGCCGTGATCGCGCCGCTGCTGGTGTCCAGTCTCGCGTGCCGAGACCACGCAGTGATGCAACAAGCCGATGGACTACTGCAGGCCATTCGCAGCCACTTTGAGACGCCGCAGGTGCTGCAAAGCGGAGATATCTTCGCTATCACACTGCAGGAGGCGACGCCGTCCGCGTCCACTACGTTTGAGACCGTCACGATCCCTGCCGACGCCATCGCTGGCAGTGGAAGAGCACAGCAAGCCACACGTGTGACGCTGCCACCGTCTCTGGTGGTCGATACCTCGGTGGTTTTCTTCCGTGTGGAATCAATGGAGGCGGGGACGGCAAGTCCACTCGCACTGAGTGTGTCCTCGGACACGGAGCTGCTCCAGGTCGGCTCGATATCAGCTGGCGCACCAGATGAAGAAGCCGTGAAGCAGTGTTGGGCTGCAACGAGGGAGTCACAGGCCAAGAACGCGCGATCTTTCGTGTCATCGGCGCCATTGGAGAAGCTATTCGAGATGCTGCAGCCGTCGCAGTTGTGTGCGATTCCAGTGTCTGTGCTTCTCGCTGGTCCAAGTGGTGTGGGTAAGACGACGCTGGTCCACGACGTCGCAAAGCTGCTTGGCGTGCATGTGGTGGAAGTCCCATTCACCGAGCTGCTGACTGCTGGTCAGTCGGAGCTGCTGCTCGTGCAGAATATGCGAGAGCAAGTGGCGAAGGCACAGGCGCTGGCACCGTGTCTTCTGTACATCAGTCACTTCTTCGCTATCGACAAGCAAGACGAAGAGGCCGAGCTGCGGATGGCGAGTGCACTATCCGAGTGCCTTCGTGCTCTCAGCCAGACGTCAGTGCAGCAGAAGGCGAACATCCCACTGATCGCCTGTGTGGATGATCTGAGTGAGGTGCCCAAGTTCGTTCGCCAGTGCTTCCTGTACGAGCTTCCCATGGAGGCCCCCGATCAAAAGGCTCGACTTGCATTCCTCGAGCAGGTCACTTCCATCGTCACCCTGGACGCAGACGTTGACCTCGCTCACGTCGCGCAAGTCACAGCCGGACGGACGTGTGGTGAGTTGTCTGCGTTGCTGACAGACGCATGTTCGCGAGCAATGAAGCGGCTCACCGAGTCGAGTCCAACGTCGCTGCTTGACAATCTCGTGGCGGACGTGGTGGGTGAAGCTGACGCGGAGGCTGAGCGGTGTACGATCAAATGGGTCGACCTCGAAGCGGCATTGAAGCACCAGCAGTCTCAAGCCTCAGCAGCCAAGATGGGTGGCGCTGCCTCGATTCCGAACGTCAAGTGGGAAGATGTTGGTGGCCTCGACGACGTCAAGGACGAGATTCTCGACGTTGTGCAGCTGCCGATCAAGCACCCAGAACTCTTCGCAAGCGGTGTTCGGCAACGCTCCGGTATCTTGCTGTACGGTCCACCAGGCACGGGCAAGACACTTCTCGCCAAGGCGATCGCGACCGAGTGCAACATGAACTTCCTCAGTGTCAAGGGCCCTGAGCTCCTCAACATGTATATCGGTGAGAGTGAGAAGAACGTGCGACAGGTCTTCGCCAAGGCACGTAGTTGCCGTCCGTGTATCCTGTTCTTCGACGAGCTTGACTCGCTCGCACCGATGCGAGGCCGGGGCTCCGATTCTGGTGGTGTCATGGATCGTGTCGTATCTCAACTGCTCACCGAGATCGACGGCCTCAGCGGCGGCTCCTCCGGCAGCGATCAAGTCTTCGTGATCGGTGCGACCAATCGACCAGATCTGATCGAGAGTGGTCTCCTGCGTCCAGGGCGATTCGATCGACTGTTGTACCTAGGCATCTGTACCGAGAAACAAGCACAACGCAAGGTCGTGGAGGCGTTGACGCGCAAGTTTGCGCTTGCTGAAGACGTGGACATCGATCACGTCGTGAACGAGTGCCCGCTCAACTTCACCGGCGCCGATTTTTACGCTCTCTGTTCCGGTGCTCTCGCTGCCGCACTGAAGGACCGCGTCGACGAGCTAGACCGACAACTCGCAGAGCTTCAAGCAGAGGATTGCTATTCATCGACACCAGTGACCCTGCGCGTGCTGCTGAACCGACTCACGCCAGACGAGCTCAAGGTGCGCGTGGCGCAACGCCATTTCCTCACGTCGTTGAGCCAAGTCGTGCCCTCCGTGTCGGAGGCTGAGATCGCTCACTACGAGCGTCTACGAGACCAGTACAGCTCACGCCAAGCGAGTTAAAGCCTGCCAAATAGAACGATCAAGCTCGGGTACGAATCGCTGATTGTCGCTGATTGACTGCTCTCACGCTTGCGCCCCATCAATATGTTGATGACTCCCAGGGCAGATCAGTGACGAAGCAGGTACAGTACATGTGATTGATTTCACACACGGCGACGTGGTTCAAGTATACCAACACACAATGGGGGAGCAGCCAACGTGATGGTGGATGCGTATAATGTTCACTAGGCGGTGGTTTATAGGCTCGCCTCTCAGGCAAGCAAGCGAGCAAGGAATCCAGCCACTAAGCAAGCGACAACAGTCGTACTTGGCGCGGAAGCGCTTGACTCAGAACTCACGCTCTGCTGCGTGACGGTAAACTTTGTCTCCGACTGCATGTACCCGCTCGGATCGACTCGAACATTCGGCGTCGTGAACGTCACACGTGCCGTGTAGTTACCAGCGGGCAGCTCAGCTTCAAACAGGTCGCGGAAGGCCTCCACCTCCTCGCCAGTGTCATCACAGACCCACTTGACCAGGTACTTCTCTTTGAGTGCCACGTCAGGGTTGGCCTTGACGAAACTGTCGGTGGGCAGACGCAGCTGGCCGAGTGGGATCAACTTGAGCGATGCCTTGGATCCAGTCACCTCGACGGCGTCGATGAACTCGATGCGTGCCATGAACTGGTGCCACATATTCTCCTGACAGACAGAGCAAAACTGGGTCGACTCCATGTTGCGCATGAGGCAGCGCTCGTTGTTGGGGCGGTACGTCTTGCGGTTGTTCTGGTTCCAGGTCGGGTAGGCCGCGATGACGTCGCTGTTGTCCATGAGGAACGTGGATTCATCACCG
>JAADXF010000013.1:0-96703 GCA_023337575.1 Pythium chondricola
AAGACCAGTGAACCGATGGAAACCGGTGCGGTGTCAGTTTGAGTCACCCGAGCCGAAGTATTCGCGAAGACTACATCACGAAAATTACTTACATCCGGGCTCCGCGTATCTTTCCGAAGCACTATAGGCGCTTTTCGTTCCTAAAGGCGCTTTCTCCGTACATAAAGGCGCTTTTCAGGCTGTAAAGGTGCTCGTCACATCGTACATAAAGGCGCTTGAACGACTGCCTTGTGGGGCACAGAACGAGAAGCGACCATGCGACAGCGAGCAGCGGCAGATGGTGGCGTGCTGTGTCGTGGTGCGCTCCGGATGCTTTCCTGAGTTGGTGCCAGAACGCACCGATTTACCCAGAGCGCCAGCGGCAGTCGGTCCAGATTCCTGTGTTGGCGTGCGACATCCGTCGCACGTCCGCGCCAACGCCAACCAAGCAGTACGCTACCACCTGATGAAAGTTTCATTGAAACCCCTCGTAACCCACCCAGCTATCAAATCCAGATCCAACGCAAACCAACGCCAATCCAACGCCACCTTTTTTTTCCTTCGATCAACGCACGACGGTGGATTGGTACTGTGCAGCACTGTAGCCGTTGCAATCGCCAACTCGTTCCTCTTTCCATCGGCGCCGACAGCTTGCCTCGGATAAGACACAAGGGCGCACTTTACGAATCCACATCACACACATACACAGACAGATAGAGCAATGGTCGCGTGGCGGTGTCGATTCGCTGTGGCGCTCACAGTTGCGCTCACGATGGTCCACAACGTGCGCAGTGCGGCCGAGTGCTGCAGCACATGTATCGGCAAGACCGCGGAGAGTGTCTACGACTACGACCCGACCATCTACGAACAGTGCCGTCTCTCACCCAACGGTGCACGCGTCTGCTGCTTTGAGTGCGGCACATGGGGTGAGCCCCAATACGGCGACAGCATCAGCTTCGCCTCCGATGGCACGACGCCACAGGTCAAAGCGGGCACGTGGATCTCGATGAAGTGGACCACAGCGACCAAAGTGACCTACATCACGCTCAAGGATGGCCAGAAGAAAATCAACACGCCGACGCTCAACGATAGTGCCGCGAAGCTCGATTCCGGCTTCTTCATGATCTGCGCGACGTCAAAAGGCTCGGTCGTCATTCGAGGCTGGGGAGAGGATACGTGCCGCCAGGCTTCCTCTGAGAAGACCATCGAGGTATGTGCTGTACTAGAGAATACCGCCGCTCGATTAGTTCTGTATGCTGACGTTTTGATATGACTGACAGATCATTGAGGGAGAGGAAGGCGCGACGTGCAGTTCTGCGGCATCCGTCGCACCGACGACGACCACGGTCACCGAGTCCGCAGGCAGCGACGAGGATGAAGACATCGCCAACTGCAACCTCACCCGTGCCACCGTTAAAACTGTCGATGGCAAGAAGCAGTGCGTCTGTGTCTCCGACTGGGCCGGCGCTCCCGCATGCGACCAAATGCCTGTATGGAAGTGGCTCATCACGATTGGTGGTGGTCTCGCCGCACTGGTACGTCGAAGCTCACACATAAAGTGTCTTCTTCTTGACAGGTCGCTAACTGTTTTTTTCATGCCGTTTCTGTAGTTCTCCATTGTTATCTCCGTGCGAGCCTTCATACAGAGCCAGGAGAAGAAGAAGAAGCAACAGCAGGAGCGAGAAGACATGGAGATGGAGCTAGCGACGCCGCACCTCGGAGCCAAGGATGACGTCGAGATTCTGCGGATCGGCGCTGATCGAGCCAGCCCCAACATCAAGCAAGCCTCCTACAAGCGGAACGATGACATCTACAAGATTCACGATCGAGAGTGCAGTCTGTAGCAGGCACATTAGCGGCACGTTCTCTCTGTCAGCATCACCGCCGTCGTCCCAGTCCAGTCTCCGTTGGTTCCGCCAATTATCATATTCCTAAAGTTTGCGAACCAAATCTCCGCAAAGCGAGCCCTCTCCTCGAATCCTGAATTATTCCTAAAATATGGTAAATATCCCAAAACACCTCATAATTTCGCCCAATTTCGGGATATTTTGGCGCGCATTTTGGTTGAGCGTTTTGTGTTTTGTTTCACACACAAATTGCAGTGGCCACCCGCCATCATCATGGCGTCCTCCACCCGGCCGTCCCGCCGTGCCAAGCTCACCAATGTGGACTACGCCGTGCTCACCTCTGGCCAGCAAATCCCCGAGTTCTCGAGCGATGATGATTCCTCGGACGATGAGTCGTGGGGGTCCACCAAGAAGCGACCCGCTGCCAGCCACAAGCGCCGGCGCCATGGTAGCGACAGCGAGTCGCCCATTGCCAGCGCCAAGCGCCGCACGAATAAGCCTAAAAACTGTTTCGTGTGTAAGCGCGCGAGTCGAAGCGCCTTCTCTCAATGCGATATCTGCTCGCGATGGTAAGTTCTCCCAAGAGCATACATCGATAAACCTAGGACCCCGTTGCCTTAGGCTCTGACCATCACTCTGCTATCATGGCAGGTTTCATGACAACTGCCGCCGCATCGACGACGTGCGCTCTGTACTCGCCAATACTAGCTGCCATGAGGTGAGCTGCCTGCAGCTGACCATACACATCGACTCGCCGACCTGACGGGGTGATAACCCATATTTATCTTAACTCAGTGCCTGAAGGAAGCGGTGGTCACAGCCAAGAGCGCCCTACCCGTCAAGAAGCTCGATTCGATCTCGGACTTGGTCAAAATCTTGTCACGCGCCAAGAAGATCCTCGTGGTGGCTGGTGCAGGCATCAGCGTGTCGTGTGGCATCCCAGACTTCCGCTCCAAGGATGGCATCTACGAGATGGTCAAGGACATGGACCTGGCGCTGCCCGAGCCAGAGTGCCTGTTTCACATTGACTACTTTCGTGAGGACCCGTCGCCATTCTTCCAGCTCGTGCAGAATGTGTTTGGCCACTCGCCGACACCCTCAACCACGCACCAGTTCCTCAAGCTGCTGCAGGACAAGGGCAAACTACTGCGGGTATACTCGCAGAACATCGACGGACTCGAGACGGTCGCTGGCGTCACCAGGTACATCCCGTGCCACGGATCGTTTGCATGGTCTTCGTGCATGCGGTGCCACGCGCGTGTGGCGACAGCCTCCATTCTTCCGGTGATTCAAGCAGGGGTCATTCCCACGTGCTCGGCACTCAACTGCCGTGGGGTGCTCAAACCAGAGATCACGTTCTTTGGTGAGATTCTAGCAGACGATGTGAGCACGAGCATCACGAAAGACAGACTCGAGGCTGACCTACTGCTGGTCATGGGCACATCACTCAAAGTGTCTCCTGTGGCCGAGATCCCGAGCTTTGTGCCACGCCACATCCCTCAGGTCGTGATCAACAAGACACCGCTCAAGAAAAAGAAGCTCAAGACGGATGTAGATGACCCTAGACCGTTTGATCTGCAGTTGCTAGGTGATTGCGACGAAATCGTGCGACTACTCTGCCGTGAGATATCGTGGGAGCTCCCTGTCGGCGACGAGGAATCCAACAAGAACGGTGCAAGCAAACCCAGACTCGTGGTGCACAAGGAACTCAAGCGTGTGTGTGTGGGCAAGTGCGAGTGCACGGGTGTCGCGGACGGAGCTCTTCCCTCGCGTCCTGTGGCCGCTGGTGACGATAACGAGGAAGATAGCGAGGTGATCACCTGGTGCGTCCTATGAGATATGTTTAACAGTGTGGTGGAGAGCTCACATTGCTGCTGCTGCTGTAGTGATGCATGCGGTGAGGTTGTGGAGGACGAAGGTGGGGTCGTCTACAGCTGCGTGTAAGTGGTACAGAACGATCTGATGGAGTCCTGTTGGCTGACTGGGGACGGTCTACCTCTTGTGTTCTGTAGGGACTGTTTCGACTACGATCTGTGCGCGCTGTGCTATTCGGACTCGGTCCAGACCACGCACTTTCAAGGCCACCACAAGTTTCGCAAGGCGCGGTCCTGAGTGTCGACCTGAAACACTGCAATGATATGCACCTGGGAGTTTTTTTTTCTTAAAAATAAAATTGTTGCGGCCGCACGCAGAACTACAGTGTGTTTATTGCTATGCCGAGGTTACGTTCTCCCACGTGTTGGGCTCGTACAGCCCGATCATGACGCCGTCAGGGGAGCGCAGCGCGGCGACCTGCAAGGCGAGACATTCAATACATTAAGTGAACTCGGACAGCTCATTTGTAGCTCTTCGCCATGCACGAATGCATGCATCCACATACGCACCTTTCCGTGTGCCGGGTATTTGATGGGTCCGTCCATGATCGCGCCGAGCATCAGTAGCCGCGGTACGGCGTCGCTGAGGTCTTGGATGTCGAAGTTGAGGAATGGCGAGTACCCTGTGCTGCACGCGGCCTCAGACTGGGCGAGTTTCACGCAGAGCGGCACGCTGGACTGGGTATCAAACTCAGCAAATGTATCAGAGGATCGTAGGAGCTTGAGTCCGAGACCCTCGGTGTAGAACTGCTTGGAGCGCGCGAGATCGCGGCTCAGCACGAGCACCTGGCGCATCCGCATTTTGCTGTGGTGGCGCGACTCAAGCGAATATATACGAATTTTGGCCAATCATATGCAATAATCATTTGTGAAAAAACGACGACACATAATTTGGCGACAGACACATTTCTACGACATGGCTACATCTAGGTACAACGAATCGACAAAACAAGGTCTCTAAAGAATGAGCGACGCGATCGCGGCGACACCGAAAGCCACAACGGAGCCGAGAAGTGGCGAGCCAGCAGCACTGCTTTGCGAGGCGGAAGCGTCCTTGGAGCCGACATCGAGATCGTCAAACGAGCTGGCGCTGCCACTAGGGCTCTCTGCATCACTGCCAGATTGCGAGGCAGATGTGCTCGGCGCGTACGTCAGTGTCGTAGCACTCGATCCACCAGTCGAACCACTCGCTGACTTAATGGCTGACGATGCAGCGGATGCAGACACCGGCTCCGTGGTCGTGGGCGCGGTGGTCGTGGGTGCGGTGGTCGTGGGTGCGGTGGTCGGTGACACACCTGCCGCACACTGCATGGCGATCTCGTCCTTCTTGAAAGCTGAGTTACACTTTTGCTCCCCGTTGCACTCATCAGTCGAGATCAGCGGCACACAGAGCATCCAGCACTTGTTTCCTGCTTCATTGGTCTCTTCACAGTCACAATTGGCCTCGCACAGCGCCTCGTCCGTCGCCGACTGGTGGTTGCACGTGATCTGGCATGAATCCGTCATCGTCGACGCGTCGCCACCGGTCTTGAGCGTGCACGTACGAACAGTGCAGCTGTTGTCAGACGCCTGCAGTTTGCGGTGTGGAGAACAAGCGATGGCAGCAAAGCCGCGTTCATTCGCGGCATCCTTGAGGTAGCGCGTGGTCTGGTTGGCGAACTCTCCGTAGGTCATCCCGGTGTTGGCCATCACGTGGTCTTCCGAGAGCAGAATCATCTTGCCGAACCACGCACGCACCGCCTTGTGGCTATCTTCCGCGTAGCTGAGCCCGCGAGGGAACTGCATGCCGTGTGTGACGGCGTGGAGGCGTGGGGTCGTGTGGATCCACGTGTTGATACCTTCACCCAGCATCAACACGAGCTCGTCCGCCTGCAAGAGTGGACGCACCACCTTTCCATTGGCGGCCTTGATCAACAGGCCGGCGTCCTCACTGCGCGTGTGACGCGAGGCCACCTCTCCCGACGGCTTGACATCAAAGTACTCTGGCGCAGCCATCGCGATCATCAAGCCATTATCCGTGTGCATCTCGAGCGACAGCTCAGCCAACGTCTTGGTCTTCACACCGTCGAGACTGCGCGAAGCTTCGTACGCATGGAAATGGTCCAGATGCACCGACTCGCTCATCAGTTCGTGCGCCGTCATGCGTGCTGTGTTCGTCTTGTGGAGCTGGCGACGCGAAATCTGGAGGGCCTTGGACGCGTCGATCGCTCGCCCGACGCTGGCTACTGCGTCCTCAACGACGCGGCTGAAGCGCTGGTACACTTGCTGGTACCCTGGGCAGGCCTCCACGGTCTCAAACCCCGACTTGTCCAGGTGCTTTCCAGCGTCAGTGCTGATAGTGTAGCGCTGTGTGCCGTCACGCAAGCGGCGGTGGAGGAGGAACTCGGCGCCGTCGTCCTTGGCGTGGACAGCACAGGCAGCGGCCTTGGCGAGGAACTCGCGGCGCAGCTCAGCGTACTGCGGGATGTTCTTGAGGGAAAGGATACCGTCGTGTTGCATCGCGTCGACAAGCTGGTTTGAGGAGCCAAAGAGGCGCGAAAAGTCGACCGACGGCACTTTGTACGAAGGGATGTCGGTCTGTGCGTCCGCGTTGGCGGCGAGTGCCGCGATCACGGCCACGATGAAGATGCGCACGCTGCTGGTTGCCACCATGTTGACGAGTTGGTGACGAGGTGGAAATAAAGGAATGAGGAGAGGAGGGTCCTTCAAGTCCACGTTAGACCTCTTGATGGATTGAGACTAAAGTTTAGACCAAGAGACAGCTGGAGAGAGAGACAGAGGCAGAGAGACCAATTTTTGAGCAATGTAGCTCTGCGGCAACGGCTGACGCAGATGGGATGACGCAGACACTCCACATGGCCGATGGAGGCATACAAGCATCAAGTCAAGTGGGCTAACGGCCGCCTCTGGCGGTACAGACCATGTTCTCCAGACTGAACACCAGCTGGTGGTCGCTGTGGTTGCCTTTACTGTACCGTGTTAACCCCACGAAATGGTTCCAGATGCGGAATTCTTGACCCTGGAAAGTAATTTGCATAGAGTTTCCAAATCAATCTGAGTTTTCCAGTCGAGTGGAGCCGATGACGACAGGATATTCTCTCGAGATCCAGTCCAACTGGATTGTGAAGCAGCGCGCCATGCAGCCGAATCGGCATCCATGGCTGTGCAAGCGGAAGGATGGATATCAGTACTGGATGTCCACGCTGTATGCCCGCCTCCATGTCGCCCCCTTCAAGATTCGCCAGCATTTGGAACAGCGTGGAAGCACTGACCTCTTTGTCGCACGGCAATCCTTCCAGCGCTTACAAATGTGAAATCTTTGTGGCACGATCGAGGTTCATTCGTGCGCCGGGTGCGTTCGTCCTACGGTATTTTTTAAAATACCGGTACCTGTATTGCACGCTCAACTTGAGTCTCAGGTGTGGACGTCACGCACACGGTCCCAGTACTGTACGGAACATGGTCCGCGGTATAGTCTGCGCACGGACCTGTCCACAAGCGTCCTGCCAACAAGCGCTCGTTGCTCCCGTTCGATTCACCCTGAGCTTGACGTTTTCCGGAGGTTGTGATGATCCATTCATTCATTGATCGACGAGCAGTTGCCAGGTCTGATGTCCTTAGCTTCTCTAGGACTCTTCGACACGCTGGTCTCGAGGGCCCCAAAAACAAATGCGTGACCATCCGAACAGTTTGTGGGAAAGCTGGCACGTAAACTATAGCGTCAGCTTTCCCACAGCGCGTCATGACAGGCTTGACACCTGTTCATCTCATGTGGTCTCTTAGGGCAGCGCCAAGCTGCCACTGCCGGACTACGTAGTACCTTTGCTATCCGCTACAGCGAGTCCTGATCGTGTATAGGTCGAGTGACAAGTCTCGCATGCGATGCGGTTCTATTACGCCCCTCCCCACCGTGAAGTCAGGAGAGGAAAGACAACAACGACAATGGTTCCAGCCACAGCAACATCTCTAATAATGGTATTACACTTGGTGTACATATTACATGGACGTCCACATCGAGACCTTATGAGGCAGACGGCACTAACTATATATGTACTGTATTGATCAACGTGCAACGTGCACGGAGAGACCGAACGACTACAGATCACGGTGACTGTTGTTGTCCTCGCCCACCGACTACACGCAGTCGCCGCCGTCCGTCTCGCTATCGCTGTTCGTGTTGTCACGCGGCTTCGCACCGATCACACGGATCGGGCGGTTGTTGCCCTTGACGGAGAAGCAGTTGACGTACAGCTGGAAGTACCCCATTCGGTTCATGCGCTCAATGTTCATCCAGTACCAGCGCACCTGGCACGTCGGCTTGTCGCAGTCGAACACGGACGGTGGCATGAGTGGCGCCGTCTGAAAGTTCCTCACCTGCCACACGAGCTTGTCATTCACGTAGACTTCGGATGGTCCAAAGTGCACCGACTCGCGATGCGTGATGCGAGCGTTCGATAGGATCACTGCGACATGGCTCATGCGAGAGCGTCCACAGGACTGTGGCGTGGTGTCACGGACGCCGTCGTCTTCTCCGACCGATGGCATGCGAATGGACTCTCCCCAGAGTGCACGGACGGTCTTGTTCTGTCGCTGGAGGTAGTCGAAGAGGCCATCGGGATCAAGCGTCTTGGGGACGGATGGTGGCAATTTGTGGTTGCCGATGGGGCAGACACCACAGCCGGAAAAGTCGGCGATCTGGTTACCGTTGACTTCGAGGGATGAGTGCGCGAGGACGGCGGAGAGGCCAAGACTCGTGATCGCAAGGACACATGCGAGCGCCGCTGCGGTGAACTTTTGCAAGCGAGTGGATGGCATTCTTGAGGAAGCGAGGGCTCTTACGTGCTACTGTCGTCGTGGGTGTGGTGGTTGGTTGGTGGTTTGGCTTGCTTGCTCGGAGGTAAATGAACTTGTGGTGTGTTGGTGTGGATGCTCCTGTCGTATCTGCTGTTGTTGTTGTTTTTGTTGTTGTTGTTGTTGTTATTATAATACTGCTGCTGCTCCTTGCTGCCACCTGTGGTGTTGATACGACAGTGGTAGTGGTGTCGATGTTGGTGTCGGAGTCAACAGAGTCCGTGTAGTGTACTGTCGACTCTTCGTCGCTCGAGTACAGTGGGAGTCGTCGCCGTGGTGCGTGGTGGGCATACTGTATTTCCTTCTTCGTTGTAGGCAAGTGGTGGACACTGTCTGCACTGTGCCGGACTGAACTGGCTGTCGATGGTGATGTGGTTCACATAACAGAAGCAATCCATACAACTCAGAAATGGGATCCTGCTTGCTTACTCACACTTTTTCATACTAGTGTATTTCGAGGCAGTACAGTAGTATATCTGCTACACGGAAGTATCGAGTCTTTCGGGGTGGATGATATGAGATCCGCTTGTGCAGTGGGAGCAGATGGCAACCAAGCGTCATTGACGACGCGAGTGATCTTATAGTACAAAGTGGTGACGGAAAACATATCGATACTGTAGACGGGTACCTGACTGGCCCTGTCACCTAGTCACCTGGGGGGCAATATGTAGTAGTATCGACTTGCAGTGGTCGAGAGTACGAGCACCCGTGATGACAGTACTATTACGTACAGCTCACAGCGGTGCGATGGTGACTGCTGTTTCTGCGGGTGGCGTCCTGATGGTCTGAGAGCACGCGGTGACGCGACGGATGGAGCCATGATACTGGTCGCTGTCAACGTACATGAATTTATGTGCCCCCTCGTTGAAGCGACCATGTCGTATGTGGTAGATACTGTATCTCGGACCGTGGACGACATGCTGCAAGACGACCACTGGATTTGGATCCCATGTATAGATATGTATGCGGAGGTGGCGTCACAGATGCTCGATGGGAAATCCAGCGGCATTCAGTCCCTATGCCGCGATGTGCGCTGCTCGACGCCAACACGTCGAGGCAGCACCATCACGGATCCATGAACGCACGACGGAAGAGCTTTGTTTCTCTCTCTCTCTTCTGCAGTGGCTCGTGCACGATTCGATCAGTGCAAGTCACCCACTGCATGTGTGCGTCGACTTGGACTTGGTCCGAGGCGTTCCATGGCAGATCCGCACTCGCGATACGAGTCACATTCCTGAAGTTGCCTTCCTTCGACAACAACACACAACAACGATACATCGAACCATGTACACGCCCGCGTATCTCTCCACCTTGGTATTGGTTGCGTGTGCTCTGACAGGCACGGATGCCCACGCCATGATGTCGGTGCCGCAGCCCAACGGTGGTGGGTACAACAACAGTCCAGCGTTCACGATCAACGGCGCCAAGACTCTCCCTGCTGGCGGGTACGACTACAACCAAGGCCCCGAGAAGAACTACCCGGAGTACACCAAGAACTTTGAGGCGAGCGAGTACGAGACGCTTCGTGAGCTCATCTCGGCCAATGCGCCTGGCACGCCAGCGGGCAACACGATCTGTGGTACCTCCGGCACACCAGGAACACCACAGGAGCTGCCAGCGGTGGTGGAGTGGGCAGGCTTCAGTGGCTCGCCGTCGCACTTGGGTCCGTGCGAGGTGTGGTGCGACGACGTGCTCGCATTTCATGACGACAACTGTGTGGTCAACTACGCGGACGGCAAGCTCCCGTACGACAAGAGCAAGTGTGTGGGGAAGAAGCAGCTGCAGTCAATCTGGATGGCGCTGCACGTTGGTGAGTGGCAGGTGTACCCGTACTGTGCGGCGTTGAGTGGCGCAGCAGCGTCGGACTCGGATTCGGACGGTGGTTTGTCCCCGGCCCCGGCTCCTGCTCCAGCTCCAGCTCCTGCGCCTGCTCCAGCTCCTGCTCCTGCGCCTGCTCCAGCTCCTGCTCCTGCTCCGGCCCCGGCCCCGGCATCTGCACCACGTCCGACTACGACGCGCCCGAGCACCAAGTGCAACCGTCGTCTTCGTCAGTAGAGTGCGGATGGTGGTGGTCGCGTCCAGCCTTCGATGGCGGCGTCGGATGCACTGGTAGTTTGCCGAGCCACTGATTTTCATGTGTTGTCGTTGGCACGTCTTCCTGCATTCACTTTGCCGACTAGATCATATACTATTACGTAGTACATACTGTATTCACCAGTCGTAGTGTATTCGTTGTTTGCCTTCTTCACACTGGAAGCACTCCAGCCCACAGACGTTGACGCAGAGGATGCTCCATCCAGAAGGCCACGGTCATCACAGGAATCGAGCAACAAACCAGTGGTAAGACGATGTATGTGGCCTACAGACACAGCTCCAGGTACGAGCGCGTGTACGTGTTGACGCCGTCGTCCGGGATCTGCGGGTACGCTGGTGTGAGCCCGTCCTGCGCGTACATGTACAGCGAGTTGTAGATCTTCCAGTACACTTCGCGCACGCGGCGCGCCGGGTGGAAGAGGCCCTGCAGCGTGTACTGGAGGATGATGTTAGGGCCGAGCGCGACGCGGCAACCTTCGATTGCTTCAAACACGGCGTTGATCACATGCGGCGAGGTCTCGAAGATGTTGGGCCACACCAGATTGAGCAAGTGGATCAACGCATCCTCGCAACTGAGGCCAGCCACGCCGAGTGCGATGTGCTTGACACATGCACACGCGGTCTG
This sequence comes from Pythium chondricola, assembly GCA_023337575.1. Classification (NCBI taxonomy): domain Eukaryota; phylum Oomycota; class Peronosporomycetes; order Pythiales; family Pythiaceae; genus Pythium; species Pythium chondricola. The sequence goes on from JAADXF010000013.1 coordinate 11,271, forward strand.
GCGGTGGACGAGGTCTCGGTCCATCAACGCGTCTTCAAGCAATGGCGTCACGGCGTAGATGTAGTCCTTGCCCATCTTGCCAATGTACTCGAACATGAACGAGAACGCCTTGAGCACGCCGTTCTGCACGTTCAACTCGGGCACGCGGTACTCGTTCATGAGCGCTGGCACCACCGTGAAGGGCGAACAGGTTTCCGCGACAATGGCGATGGCGACGGTTGTACACACGCGGTTCTGACGCTCCTGCACCTTGAGGTTGTTGAGTAATGTGTGGAGCACGTCCTGCGGACCGATCGCCTTGGCGATGTAGCCAAATGTGTTGACGGCGGCACGGCGGATGCCCTTCTTGTGGGCCTTGAGCATGTCCAGGAGCTCAAAGCAAATGCGCATCCACTCCTTGGCGGACACAAACTCGGCGCCGCGATCGGCGATACGGCCGACCAGATCAATACAGTTTTCCTGCACTTTTTCATGGCGGTTGCGCAGGATCGGCGTGAGGCGCGGTAGCAGGTCCTTGATCGGCGGGGTCATCTTGGTCATACCGATCACGTTCACGATGGCCTTGAGTGCGCCGAGAATACTGCCCAGCACTTCAGGGTACTCTTCACCGAGGTACTCGTACAACACGACACCCATGTGGCCCATGAGCTGCTCCTGGTCACACAGTTTCATGACGACGGCGATCCGGCTGATTAGATCGGCGGCTTGCATGCGCACCTTGGCTGGCTTGTTGTTGAGACGCCACTTGATGGTACCACAGATCTGCGGTAGGTAGTTCTTGGCTCGCACGCCCAACGCATTCACGACGATTCCAAAGCCATCGAGCATCACCAGCGTGTCGTCCGACGTCTGCTCTTGGAACGCGTACAGGATGCCGTCGATCAACTTCTCTTCGAGGTCAGGGCCAATGTCGGATGCACCAAGATTCGAAATGACCTTGTGGATCGCCTCCATGACCATGCGACGGTACGGTTCACTCTCGTCCTTGAGATCGTCGACGACTCGCGAAATGATCTCACTGGCGCCCACGTTGTTGGCCAGCTCGACCGTCGTGTCAACGAGCTGGCGGTAGTTGCGACGATCCAACGCCATGCGGCGCACCCAAAAGTGGCGAAAGAATGGAGGCAGCACCTGCTCCTTGACGTACGCGGCGTCCACGCCTTCCGTTGAAACACACTGCTTGACCACCTTGAGCACGATCTTCTTCATTTCTTCATCTGGAGACTGGAACTCTCGAATCAGGATTGGCATCACTTCCCGAGTGAAGTAGTTGGCGTAGTGAGCGTCCATCAATGGGATGATGAAGCCGATCGCCTTGAGGAACGCAGCCAGACCCTTGCCGTGGTGCTTACGGATACCACGGCCAAGTGGACGCAGCACAGAGTCGAACGACTCGATACCGTACGGGAACGCGGATTCAGCGAGTGCCGCGAGCGCCAACGCAGTGATGGTCCGCACCTTTTGCTCATCTTCGAGGCCGTGCTTGATGATCTCAACGAGGTGTGTCAAGTGTGGGAGCACGGCGCAGCCCATGAGGATCGCGATCTGCTGGACGATCTTGATACCGGTGTGGCGAGCCTGCCACGACTTTGTGGATTGACACACGGCCTTGAGGAATGGGAGCAGTGCTGGGATACCGAGCGCAGAGGCGACCACAGCGAATGCGCGAGCAGTCGTGTTTCGCACGTACTCGTCATCAGTATCAATGTCCGGACGCATGGTGGAGATCATCGTCGCCAACCCAGCCGCCTTGGCCAAGTTCGACACGATCTCTCGGCCTTCGACTCGAGCGTAGTAGTCCTCGTCAATCAGCAGCGGCTCAATCACGACGAGAATCTTGTGGACGTATGGGCGCACGAGGTCATCCAGCTTGTACAGCACACGGTCGATCACCTTGACAAGCAAATGGCGCTCCTGGTCTTCGAGGGTCGGGGACATAAGCAGTGGCAAGATCTGGTTGAACAACGGACCAGCGCCAAACTCTCGTGCCTTGTCAGAGATCTGGCGCAGTGCCGTCTTGCGCTGAGGCGGCGTGCCGTTCTTGATCTTCAGCAGCAGCCGCATGATCTTGCGCTCCTTGGCTGCCTCCGTGTCCAGTGCTTCTTCGTCGATCTCGTCCATCAGCTTGCCAAAGTATTGATAGTCTTCTGGCTTGATGAACGGGATGCCATCCGCCGAACCCGACGGCGTCATCGCGCCGAGTCCGTACTCATCACGGGAGGGCGTGGCTTGGATCGCAAAACCTGGCGTCTGGCCCATGGGCGTCGGCGTTTGCAGTAGCTTGCGCGACGGCGTTCGAATCGGAACGTAGGACGCGGGTGGATCCAAGATCTTGTACCCAGTGGCTGGGAACATCGCGTCGAGTTCATCATCGCTGAGGGGGCGGTTGCGTTCTTCAATCTCTTGTTCCAGGCGCAGCCGCTGCGCCATCTCTGGTGTCAGATTACCACTCAGTACACCCGCGGCGATGGATCCACCGGGCGTCATCATGTCGCTGCTGCGCATCGGTGTCTTCTCCGCTCCACCAGCCATGGGCGTCTCATCCCATCGCGATCGCTTGCCCACTGGCGTCGCGCTGCCATCGAACAAGCCACCACCGCTAGCTGCAGCGGGGGTCGCATCCCACTTGGACTTGCTCGGCGTGGCAGCAGCGCCGCCACCGACTGGTGTCGCATCCCAGCGGTTCGTGCGGCCACTCGTGGACGACACGGGCGTGGCGTCCCATCGGGAGCCTCGCGCAGGCGTCGCCGCTGCACTGGTCGACGCGGTGCTGACCTCGGATGCCGTGTCCCACTCGGATTCACTGTCTGTCTTGGATTCCGACGCCGACCCAGGGTCATCCCAGCGCATGCGTTTGCGTCGACGTGGCGTGGCGTCGTCTGCGACCGCGTCGGTGGTGGTATCCTTCTGCTGTTGTTGCTTTAATTCTGCTTCCTCCTTTTGCTTTTGCTGGATCTTGCGCATGACTTCATTGCGCTCCGACTCCAACCGCTGGCTCTGCATGATCTCCTTGTACGATCGCTGCGGCGTCTTGCCGTCAAACACGTCGCCACGCTCGGGAGAGAGCATGCGCTCGAAGCGGCGCTTGCGGTAGTCGTTCTCGCGGTCCACGATGCGCGTGTTCACGAGCCCCGAGCCGTTCTCTTCGCGCGCGCCCCCGGCAAATGGATCGTAGTTTTCATCGACCAATCCGTTGCCAGCGTCGCCCCCACGCTTGGAGGCGAAGCCGCGGCCCTTGCGCAATGCTGCGATCTCACGTTGCTCGTCGTCGTCGTCGTCGTGCTCGTCCACGATCGTCGAGGACATGCCAGCAAACTTGTCGGAGGCCGCGTCGCCGTAAATGTCTTTGTCAAAATGGCCTGCCGACGCGAATCCGACCTTGTCTTCGCCGTTCAACGCCATGGTGGATAGAGAATTCAATGGAGTATCTCGTCTGTGCCTGGTAGTGCTCGATAGGCGCGCGCTCGCGGTAGTAGCGTGCGTCAAATACGAGGGTACTCGCGCCGATCAGAGCTTCGCTTTTCGCTCTTCGCTTTCCGCAACCAACCCAAAGCGGAGCAGTCCCAGATAGTGAGGTGTTATAAAACACAAAACGAGGTTTTATATAGAGAAGTATGTGGTCCACAGTGAACTTATGTAAATCTGATGTGGCTGTGACACGCGCAAGGGCCAGCTTACGTGAAAAATGCACGCGAGCCTTCAAAGCTCACGGAAAACTCGTCGAGGAGCTGCAAGTACGCCGCGTAATGGCGCATCCACTCGCCCGCGAGCCTATCGCGCATATCTTCATCGAGCAGCGCGAGGAATTGGTCCGACTCGCCGTCGCTCATGTGGTTCATCATGTACCCGAGCAGCTTGGCAATGATTACACAGCACGGCTCGTCGTCATGGAGATTATGGAAGAGGGAGCTCAGAGCTTCGTACTCTTGGCCTTCTGTGAGCGTCTGCTCGATCAGTGGAGTCACCACAGTGGTTTCGTCCTGGAGTGTTGCTTCCAGTTGCGTGAACATTTCCAGCAACGCGCTGGTCAGGTCACGACGATCACCGTGCGTCTGTTCGAGCGCACGGCTCCGCGCTGCCTCGTAGCTGTCGTACACGGTGGTGACCTTGTACGCGACCCCAGCGAGCATCATGCGCTCATCCAGCAAATACTGCTTCAGCTGGATCACGTGCTGGAGGTGTTCGTCGAAGTGCCACAGCCACTTGGACAACGAGATGATGGCTTGCGTGGACGCGCCCATGAGTTCTCCACTCTCAATCACCGACTTGACACGCCTCACATCTTCGAGAATACCTTGATTCAGGAGTGCGAATCCGACTTCCGCCCAGCGTGCGCCCAACGCCTCTTGACCCCACGGTGACTTGACATACGCCAGCATCTCATGCTCCTCGTTGTCATCGCCTTGATCATCACCTTGCTGGTTCTCAGCAACCACTACTTTCTTCAAGACGTGACTGCTTCCACGACGGAAGAACCCGAGCACATTCTTCACAAACGACGTCGAGCGCTTTAGTGGACGCTTGCGCTTGTCGGTTCGTGCAGCGATGAGCTCCGCTTCTTCTTGATGCTGCTTGAGCCACTGGATTGTCTCAAGCATGCCACTCGTTGGGTGAACCGCAGCAACAGCCTCTTTCAACCTGCTGTCGATCTCATGGAGCTCTTGGAGTTGCGCCCGGACTTCTTCCTCAGTCAACGGCCGTTGTGGACGTCGCTTCTCCAGCGCCTTCTTGGTCCCGCCAAATGCCTCCAGATCTGCCCACACCATGGGATCACCATCGCTTTCATCGCCTACATCATCGTCCGTTGACTTGAAGGTGGCCAGCACGTGGTACGAGCTCGAGCGCTGGTTGGTCGGCACCTCGTGCGCTTCTTGATTATCTTCTTCAAGAACACGCGACAGCTCATTGGCGTTCGCGTCCTCCTCCTTCGTCGGTGGTTGCGGCGTTGGTTGGGTCTGGGTCTCGATTCCTACAACCATGGCTTTGCGTGTGGGTGGGTGTGCTTGGCAGTGCAGATTGTGCACTGGCATGTTCGGTGTCAAGCGTGCCGAAGAATGGAGAGCTCATCTCAAAAATCGAACAACCACAAAACAAAGAAACGCGAGAAAACGTTTAATTTCAACCAATCATCACTAATATGGTGGGATTCACATCGATTTTGATTAGCTGAAAATAGGATCTATGGGAATGTGTGACGGGGCCTTTTTGGAGATGCCAACCGTCAACGTCACAGTGTGAACAGAGGCAGAAGCGGGAGGCATGTTCATGCAGCCTGCTGATCACAGTCGCCTGCTGTCTTCGTCAACGGCGACATCGCCGTGGCGATGCACTGGGTCTACCGCTGGTAGCCAGTGCCATGCCAGTGCGTCGATCCACTCGGTGAAATACTGGTTACCAGTATCTGCTAATACCTGGTACTGTACAGTGCAACCGTCAGAAGTATGGATGCGTTTTTGGGGGAATGCCTAATCGGTCACTGATCTGTGCCACAATGTCACTAACTGGTTACTAAACATCATTTCGTCCCCTGGATTTAGTCAGACACTGCCACCACTCCCCCAAGTACCAACGGTACTACTGCCCGATAGTGCGCCAGCCAGCCACGCAGTCGCTGCATCAACGTCGCCGTCCTGGGTTCCATGCTTGACCAGGCGCTGCCCCGTGTCCTCGGTCTGCTCGTCCATGTGCAAGTCGTTCCGTACCAAGTGGGAACAAGCACTCACAAAGCTGGACGGGTTTGCAGCGTGTACCGACGTGTACGGCTCCTCCAATATCTGGATGGACAAGGACCTGCTTGCGTTGAAACTCAACAAACCACAGGCGCTACGACGAACCAAGCTGCTGTCGTTCGGCGACATCTCGGAGGTCTGGCTCGGCGTGTACCACACGGAGCAAGTCGTGGTCAAGCGGCTGCGTGGTGACTCGCAGCGGATGGCAGATGTGCTGCCGTTTGTCCCTTAACTCAAGACCACCGCGACCCTCCAGCACCCACGCCTTGTACACTTTATCGGCGTCGAGTGGGCGAACAGCTTGGAGTTCCAGGCCGTGACCGAGTTCATGAACGGCGGTGACCTGCGCACAGTACTAAGCTCGGAGGTCGCGTCGTCGCTCACGTGGGCCGACTTCAAGTGTGCCATCGCCATCAGCATCGCCGAGGCGCTCGAGGACCTCCAGTCCCTGCACCCCAAGGTCATTCTATCCGACCTGCACTCACGCCATGTGCTGCTGGACGACGAGTTTTTTGCCAAGGTCAACAGCATCACGATCTCCCGCAAGCGCACGATCGACCGCGCATCCTCAGGCAAGCTGGAAGCCACCTACTGGCTCAGCTGGCACAAGAGTGTATGGCGTACGACCCGCTGCTGCGGCCGACTGCGTCGAGTATCCTCTACCGACTGCGCAACATCCTCAAGAACGAGCTGTGAGGTGTCCTCGCTTCCAATGACAGCGTCAGTCTTGTGCACACTTGTTTCCATGTCATAAAACACAACAGTTAATCCATACATCGACTTCAATCGCGTGCCATTACCCGCGCCCGACCCCAGTGTGTCTGGCAGAGCCTCCACTTGATGCAATGCTGCTCGACGCCTTGGGCGGAGAGTACAGCACGGCATGGCGCAGGTCGATACCGTTGAGCCGCGCGCAGCCAAGCACACGCTCAGGTACTTCGAGAGTGGACTGGGCCTCGATCACAAACGCCAAATCAATCACCAGGTCGCGTGCGTACCCCATGATCATCTTGACGATGCCACTGGCCACGGTGGAACTGGCGATATCATAATCGACCTCCAAGAACTGCTTGCCCCGGTAGTACGTGTGGTTCACCTTGGTACCGAGGATCGCTGGTGTTGAGCCAACGCCCTCACGGATCGACCACGTTCCCTGAACGACACGAGGAATGAGCTTCAGTCTCTTCGTACGGTACTCGTCGCTTGGCCCGCGGAAAAAATCGTGGCACAGATCAGCGAACACCGAGTTCTTCTTCAGCTCGGCTGGGTTTCCCGGTGTGAAGTACAGGACGAGCGAGTGACTCGGTGGACCGGGAATCGTAAAATTCACGATCAGAAGGAGCGGCATCCCGTCAGCAGTGTCGAAGCCTTGCGCTTCAAACGAAGAGAGGCCGATGTTGCGGATCTTGTCGTTACTGGAAGACTTGAGCAGCTCGACACCGATGAGACGGAAGGCTTGCTCTCGTGAGCGAACTTTCGTGCGGGTCGTGAAGTACTGTGGGCCGCGCACTAAGAAACTCGAGGCATCCGGCTCACTCCAGTACTTTGGTGGCAGTGAGTTCTTGAGCGTAAGGTCCGTGCGAAACATGTCGAGCATCGGGTACTGGACTTCGGACACGATCAACTGGCTGCTTGGCGTTGATGTGGAAGAGTCACCATTGGCCTGGAGCGGCTCATTCTCACCAGCGGCGTCAATAACGTACGGTCGAGGGGTCACGTCGGCAACCGGCGACAGGATACCAAGCGCCGTGACCATCTCGAGGAAGTACACGCCATAGGCGTGCATGTAGTACCACGAACGTGCCATCGACGAATCGATCCAACCCTTCGGGTTCATTTGGATCGTCAGTGTCACCCAGCACTCTTCAAAATCGTCGTCCGCGTGAACGCGAGGCGAGATTATGAAGCCACCACCAAGGACTGCACCTCTCACGGCCTTGGTAGACGAAGTGCTGGGGCATTTCGCGTGTGTCGTGGACTGGAAGCAGATAAAGTACGACGCATCTTGCTCTTTCCTCCAGTACCGAAGTAGGCACAGGTCCCGGGCTTCAACATACACTGGCCAGAGATAGGTAGGGGCTAGTTTCCAGTACACGACGTCGCTGTGGTCACCAGTGTTCTCTTCCAGAACCTTGGCCTCTTCGATCACGTGGTTCAACCGGTAGAAGCTCGACGTTGACTGCATCAGGAGATCGAATATGTTTTTCGGTGACGCCATCACCTTAATACTTGTGCGAAGCGCTGGGGGTGGACCACTCGCCTTGGCCACAAGCGAGCTGCTCTGTAGTTGGGACTTCTCAACATCAACACGAAGCTTGGACGAGTAATCGTAGAGTCGCCACGACGTCTCTTGAGAGAAGGTAGCCGAGGTTCTGAATGTCTTCGCAATGGATCGAGGTAGATTTCCAAACGACCCAGCACGTGGTCGCCCTTGAGTCCTCTGCGAGGTGGTCTTTGAACCTACAGATCCGGTGGACGTCGACGAAGACAGTGAGGGCTTCCCCATTGTGAACGTCGTGGGTTGCTTCGCTCGCGATGCTGTTGCAGCCGACACAGCCGTAGCAGCCGAGGTGATCACATCACTCGATCCGCTGGCGTCGATCTCACCCAGCATCGAGGCACCAAGTTCGTGCTCCTTGTCCATGTACCAATTCAGGTACCGTTTCCACTGTTCTTCGGCCTGGGCGATGCATTCCACGATGCTGTTGCGCCACCAGATCGCTGTTTCGAGTGACTCCGCGGCAAGCGCAATTGGCCCTTTGTTGCGGTTCTGCACGATGATCGCTCCAGCAGCTCCTGCACTCGCAGCGGCGGCCGCGCTCATGCCCATGCCCATACCGATCCCAACACCAGCCAACCCGCCCGTCAGCACGACAGCGGTCGCCGCCGTCGCGGCTGCTGCGGCGGCGGCAGCTCTGCTTCGAAACTTGCGCGAGTTGGTCTTCTTCAACGTCGATCGCGGGTCGTGATCGTAGTCATTGCCACTCCCGGCACCGTCAGGTGACATTGGCATCTCGTACGCTGCCCCCGTCGCTCGTGACGTCTGCACGAGCAGTTGCGAGGAGCTCACCATCGGCGAGTTGTCCACGAGCTGGAGAGATGGCTGCGACGAGGGTGCTGTGGAGCTGTCGTCGCCATCGTCCGCGTTGCCATATGTCATATGCCGAATGCGGAAGGTGAAGAGCGGCTTGGTCTCGATCTTACTCGGAGATTCACGCACCTCATCGACGGTCGTGCCTGGACCAAGAATGTACCAGTCCCGCGGCTCCTTCTCCCCTTTCTTGCGGAAGTAGCACAGATAATGCGTTCCGTTGGGCGTCGAGCGGATCATGAAATACCGGTCGCGCCACAGGTTCACGTGCTGACCCTTCTTGCGCAGCCAGCCTTCCATACGGATCTCGCCCGACTGCCACGTACTCGGTGGCAACGTTGACGCTGGGATTGGCCCCGTTGCACCACCAATAAACGAAGCAGACGCCGTCGTGCTGGTTGGGATCAGAGCAGTAGTACTGCGTGAGGGTACGGCTGCCGCTGACCTCGCGGTGGAATCCATGGCTCGAAGCTGGCGGTCTCGATCCTTCACGTTCTCCTCGACAAACTGCACAAGCTTGGGCTTGAGCGTCTCCTTGACCACTGCGTCGTCGGTGACTGGCGCCGTCGGCAGGTGGCTGGCCACGGCGGCGGCCTCGGCTAGCTTCTGTTGGCGTGTCTGGTCGAATTCAACGAGTAATTCTTCGTGGAATGCGCGGGACTTGTCCATAAACGCCACGTCCTGGACGTTGATGGAGATGTGTGGCGCAGCGGACGCGTAGACGCTGAGTGAAAGCTTTTGAAGCGCCTTGAAAATGACCTTCTTGCCATTCTCTCGACTCGCGTACGAGGCGGTGATGTAGTCGTTGCAGATGATGTCCAGCAGCATGTTCAAGCGGTCCCCATCGAGGAGGATGACGGGCAGACCCTCCGGTCGTGCGGCGTGGAGAAGCGGCGCGGCAACGCCGGCGCTGTTTACCGCAGACTCCATTGAGGAGGAGGAGGGGGGATGTTGACTTGATGTTGCTTTGACACTGTGAGCAATGTAAAGCCGTCGACGCGGGTCAGGTTTTACCTAAATGGGTCACAAAACTTGGGTATTGGCCCACCCGTTTTATGGTTCCGTCAAGGTCTCGAAAATCAGGCGATCAAGGCGGGTTTGACATCTGGCTGAATACTGCGGACCGGGTTCGAGACATGTGCAAACCCACAACGGTTGGGATGGAGAGTTGAACACGCACAGACAACATGAAGATCACTAGGAACTTCCTATTAGTAGGAAGTGGAAGAGTATCGTGGCCGGCAACTAGGACATGGGCGCTCGGCATCAACAGACTTTACAACGTCGTCAAGAATTCACCAACAGTGGCAAGTTGAAGTGAAGTGGCTACTGCACTGAATTGAGAACAAACCACCTTCACAACCGAATGCGAAGCGTCGATCGAAAGGCAAACACGGATATTCAATGGCATCGGAAGCTCGTGATCTATCCTAATGCTTAACGCAGAACACATGTATTTACGCCACCGAGGTTGGCGTGTACCGATCCGGACCTGCAAGGTCGAAGACCCAAACCACGCGCATACGATCGGATCGAAAGAGGGGCAAAGGAGCAGTGTGCTTGATACAGTGCGGCGTGCAGCCCAACTTTCCCTCGTACTCGCTCCACCGCTCACGACTCCATTCGATCTGGTCACAAATACTCCACATGCGTCCAATCCCCGCAGTCACACACACTCGCGCATCCATGGTTTCAGACTTTGGGTTGGCGTCGGCTCGGGCTTCTGCGGCTCGAGCTTGACCTTGAGCTGAAGCACGGGCGTGGGCTTGGGCTTGCCCTTGGTCTATTTTCTGAAGATGGTGCGCTAGTTTTGCCGGCGGCTGCACTTGAAGTGTCGACAATATTTTGAGGTGGTCCACACTATGTGTGTGATCGTTCCACATCACGTGTACATAAATGTAGGTAAGTTGAAGTGAGAATAAGAGGGGGGAAAGGAACGGAAAGCAACTTGCATGTCATCGCCACCTCACCATGAGCAGCCCATCGCCTCATGATCCCGCGTCTGCCGCCGCACATGAGCACACCCATGACATCCATCCGCCCATGGTGAAGACGAAAGCCACCGGCGACTCGTTGAACACGAAGACGTACGTGCCCTCCGGGGTGTGCCAAGACCCGATGGAGCGCTGGATGAACAGTGTGAGCCCCATCCGCATGCTTCTCCCGCGACCGGTCTTGCAGCTTCCAAAACCCTCAGCCGACGCAGATCTTTCAGGAGATGGCATCAACGGAAGGACTGATGATGGCACTCCAGACGGGGTCACGCCGCGTCCCACCGAGCTCCTTTCCCACAAGACCGCGGCGAGTGAGTTGAGCGAACACTTTCTCGATGCGGGGACGATGACAACGGGTCACCAACACCAGGCACAAGACGATGAAGGCAGTGCGAGTGAAGAGAACGAAGTGGCGTCGATGCTTACGTTCGTTGTCCAAGAGCAAGCGAGCGCCGAGGTTGCCTCTGCGTCTTCCTTCTTCGAGTACGAGGAAGTTACGAGCTCCAGCCTCAGCGAAGGACCAAGCACCTCGCCACAAACCCTGCTGAAGCTTTCAATCCATGAAGAGTGGATGCTTGAGGAAGGCGGTAGGGACCAAGGGGGGAGTGAGTTACTTCTCGCCAGTGCCGGTATCCCTGGGTGGGACCACGACAGCGAAGAGACTTGTGCGAGCATCCACTCCCACTCGAGTGACATCACCAATCGACCACCGATCGGCCCGGCACCACCGATGCCAACGACAGATCTTGTCTTTGACGATCTAGAAGAAATCGCAGGGATGAAGAAAACAGTCGAGGCGAGCGGCAGAGCCATCGCTGAAATGACCGAGAATGTACGCCTTCGAGTTTCCAGAGACGTTGCCGCAACAGCCCCACTGCCGCCAACTCTTGTGCTCGGATTTGACAACTCGTCCACGGAAGTGAAGCAACTTGCGTCTGGTGACGAAGCCTCCACCGCTCCATGCGCCTCAAGTAGCTGCGACGCCGAAATCGAGAATGACTCGCGAGCCGATCAAGGCATTTTTGATCTCGTGCTGGTTTCAAGGGACACTAGCGACGCCAACTCGTTCTCGAGCTCGCCTGATTCCTTGGAGGGCAACGTGATGGAGCTCGACACTGAGAAGCAGGATTCGGGATGCTGTAACGTGTTCATTGCGTGGCTGATCGTGTGGGCGGTCGTCGTTCTGAGCGTCCACGCGTATCTCCCACACCAGGAAAAGGAGCAAGAAGCCCCAAGCAACTACCAGGCTCACCCAGACGAGAACTGCCCCGCGGTTTCACAAGAGATGCTGCTCACTGATGGCGGTGAAGACATGCTGTTGACCCCGGAGTTGCTGGCGCCAGCTTGTGAGTATGCCTTCAACATGCAAACCGAGGAGGAACGCATGGACGCCGCGAACATGATGGCTGCAGTCTACTTCGGGTCGGGAATCGAGTCATCAGCGAAGACGTCGGAACGCGTAAACGAGATCGTGCGTGTGTACGATGTGAACGAGAAACTCGAGGCTGTCTTCCTCTTCTTCGTGTTCGCATTGTTTGCGCTGGGCGTGCTGCTGATGTAAGCCGCGCGCTGGCTTCGTTACGCGCTACACTCGATGTTCATCCTGCCAGCGAAACTTCTCTTCTTCGTTGCGTCTCTATTCTTATCCATCTCAAATACAGGCCGTTCAAGTCCGTTAACCTCTCATCTCATTGAAGTTCCAGCAACAGCGAAGAAGGATGAAGACCTCCACCAGCGTTGCCCACGTCGCTGTCATCTTGCTGCTGCTGCTGCTTGCTATCGGCTCCGACGCTGCGCAGCGCGCTCGCCGCCCGTCAAGGCGTCTTCCCATTCGCCCGATTCGCGAAGTCATCACCAAGGCAGCACATTCAATAGTCGACGAGCACCGGTCGGAATTGTGAGACCCGAGTCATCAAGGCAGCGACAACGAGCCGAGTCGATAGAGAGCGAAAGAGGCTACGCTATCATATCATGGATCAGTACAATAATAATGAACGCTGCGTTGCTCGACGTGCGCACATGCGTCCAGGCAAGTGCATTTTGCAACCTTTCAAGATCACCTACCAAAATACCGGTATGCTACCGGTATTATGTGTCTGAACTCGCCTGGCATTTCAGCAAGGCAACACACAAATCCAAGCGCCCGTGGGCGGTGGCCGTGTCGCGCCGCACTGAGTTACTCCACGACGCTTGCCCTACGCGCTGCTACAAACCCACGATGGAGCCGCTCCACGTCCAGCGCATCCTTCCTCCCACCCATCACGACAGAAACATCTCGATGCTCGAGACCACCGAGACCTCGGCAAGCGAATACGCCAAGAGCGAACGCAGTTACTACGTGGACGACGACATCTCCACCACGTACCTCCCAGCGAACGCCGACTCCCCAGCCACGTACACACACGATGACCAACATTTCGACCACGAGTATGATTACGACGACGCCATGGATGCCTACCACTACGCCCATACCAAGCCAGACCCGCTGGCCGAGTCGCATGTGTCCACACTGTCCTTGGGCCACGGAACGTCGCTCGACTTCGTGGCGCTGCTGACCAACTACGCAGCCATCGGCATGGTGCAGGCGCTAGTACAGACGCTGCTGTACCCGTTTCTCAAGATCTATTTGAACATGGACGAGTATCGTGCCGCTGCTGCTGAATCGCTCGTGACGTTGCCATGGTGCTTCAAGCTTGGCGTCGCACTGCTGTCCGACTTTGTGCCGATCCGAGGCCAGCGCCGCATGCCGTATCTATACATTGGCTGGGCACTGTGTGCGCTGTTCGCGCTCGTGATCGCGTGCATTCCTAGCGAGACGCCATACCTAAGGAATGGCCAGGTCGCCAACGGCGAAGCGCCTAATGCTGGTTCCAAGTACATCGCTCTCTTCTTCATGGCGTCGCTCGGGCTCGTGGTCGCAGACACTGTGTGTGATGGCATCATCGTCGAATACTCGCATCGAGAAGTGGAATCACGCCGTGGTGGTCGCTTGCTCACGTGCTACATGGCCAGGTACCTCGGCCATGCGGTCATGACCTTCCTGGCGGCGTTGCTGTGCAATGACCCAAGCTTCGGTGGTTCTTTCGCGTGGGCATCGTCTCCGAATCTGATGCTGCTGTTTGCAGTCGCCGCTGCTGTTGTGTCCGTCGCGACCACTCGGATTTTCATGATTGAAGACACACGGCCACCACGCCAGAGTCGACAGCGCCATCCATCAAGGGCGTCGACCACCACGGGAGATGATGGCACGAACCGACCCACCCACGCCCAGCGGTCATCACTGGCAACGACGGGACTTCGTCCAACGCTGTGGAAGTTTCTACAGCGACGATCCACGTGGCAGATGATGATCTTCGTCTTCATCGCACGCGTCTGCATGACGTACTACTCGAGCAACACCAAGGTCGTGTACGAAACCTGGCTCTCCATCTCGCCATTGGCCAGCAACCTCTTCATGGTGATCAACTCGCTGGTCTTCGCCACGGTCGCATGGCTACTGCGACGCTCGCATCTCATGACCAGTTGGCGCCGCGTGATCCAGGGTGCGGTGGTCGTCTCCATTGTGCTTTCGCTCATCCCGATGCTCTTCATCGTATGGAACGTGGTGCGCAGCAGCATTTTGACGCTACTGGTAGAGCAGCTCGTTGCATTCCTGGACGCGACGGTCCACTTTGTGGTACTGCTGGCCATTCTGGAGGCCACCGAGTACGGTACGGGTGTGGAATGCACCAGCTTCGCACTGTTCGCGTCGCTCGCAAACGCCGCGGTGCCCTTCGCCACGTCGATCTCTCAGAGTGTGGGCTCACATTTTGATGCATATGATAGTGAGTGGGCAAGTGATACGTCGGCCGTGCGGTGGAAGGTCGTGTTGGCCTTCGTGGTGTGGGTGGTCTTTCGTCTGGTGTTGCTGGCGGCGCTGCCTTTGCTGCCCTCACAGAAGCGAGACATGCAGGCACTCAAGGCCACTAGCCACGCCCATCGCCTCGCGGCCATCTACGTAAATGCTGCTGCTGGTTTCTTCCTGTTCTGGACAGTGTTGGTGACCGCGCTCGCGTCGTACGAGACGACTGCGTGCCTCACTGTCGCCGGTGGCGAGAGCTGCTAGCAAGCGGACACCGCAAATCAAAAGTGGAATATGTATTATGGCATCAATGCCTTTTTGGATTTGGTCAGCTGTGGCCAAGTGAATAATATATCACCGGCACTTTTCCTGGGATGAGATGCGAGAAAACAGGTTGTTGGATCCGTTGTCTCCGTTCATTCATGCATTCATTCATTCGAAGCCTTGCTGCGAAGCAATCTACAGTCGACAGACCCGACCCCATAGGCCCAAGACCGACCGACAGCTCAAAAAGCACCTACACAACACAATCCACCGCACCTGCTTCAGTCCCCAAGTAGTACCAACGAATGAACATGATACAACAATTGCCCCACTGCCGCTGTCGCTTTCGATCTGGACCTGGAACCTGGGAGCCAAGCCTCATGGCTTGACAACCACCGCGCTGCTGGTGTCGGAAGCAAACGTAGCGTACGAACAAGAGCCAGTGCTGTTGTGGAAGCAATTTAGGAGTGTGTACTACGTAGTATCAATCTACGAGCACCTACGACTGTCGAGCGGCACGTATCGGCTATTAATAGACCTATCGCGGAACGTGGTGTGGTGGCGGGTATGAAGGCTCGGCTCGAGGACGCAGACGCTGCACACGTATGCTACGGCACCGGTGTCCATCGGCCGCGGTCAGTCACACCAATCCACCTACACGCTTGCATTTAGTCGGTCTGGAGATGATCGGTATTGGTCTTGACATTTTCGATGTGCTTGTCCTTGTTCTTGTCCTTGGACTCGGACTCGATGGTGGCCTGGGGCTTGCTCTCGGTTGTAGCCTTGCAGTTGTGTTTGTGCTTGATCTTGGTCTGACCTTGATCTCGGCCGTGATGCTGATCTTCGATGCGGCCATTGATCACTCCGTGGACGGGGTAACTGATCACTCTATGGACGTGGGCTACATCGCGGACGGCGGCTACGCCCTGGGATTCCACCTGGAGTCGTCTTTGGGTGTCGACCTCGCCCTGGGCTGACACTGGTTCTGGCACTGGCACTGGCACTAGCACTGGCTGCGACACATACGCTCGCATTTCCGCAGCGAGCAGGTGCATGCGCAACTGCGCGGACAACCGCCCATAATCAACCGACCCCATCACGAGATCCAACGTCTCAGAAGAAGCTGATTGCTCCGATAGCAGTGGCGGCTGGGCCGCGGTCTCGTGGCGTCGCGCAGCTTCACGAGCAGCAGTCGCGGCAGCAACAGCGGTACTGACAGCGGTACTGACAGCGGTAGTGACGCGTGCCTTCTCCTCCTTGCTGCCAGCCAGCGCCAGCGCCCGCTTCTTCCACTGCGCCAGCTCCTTGATGAGCACCTCCATCTGCGTCGCCCGCCAGGCGCTGACCCGCTCCAACCTGACAAACTCGTCGCAGACATAGTAGGCGCGCACACGAATAACCTTCCTCTCGTAGCTCGCGGTGGTGAACTGCTCCTCTGCCTCTCGTAGCTTGCGCTCCAGCTCCTCCATACTGACCTTGAGTCGGTGGTTCTCGTTCGTGAGCACGCACACCCTGGAATGGGTGTGGCACTTTCGGACAGGCGGCGTTGGGGTTGGCGCCACTGGCATGGGCGTGGGCGTCACCATGGTCGCGGTCGATCGCTGGGCGGATACGTGTTCCGGTGGGTGGCTAGGCGAGCGGTCTTGGTCACTTGGCCGCAACTACCGCGGTCGTTCAGTGGTAGATGTCGATTGCATGTTGGCTTTTCGTTTCCTCACTGATTTTGAAGTGTGTGCATATGTGTGTGGGGGGGAAGTGTGAGTATGGAGGGGGGAATGATGGTCAAGGGAAACTTACCTTGGATGAGTGTCTATACATTCAAGAGGTGTGTTTACTGACATATGCGTGTGGTCCACACCCGAACGACATGCAACCGCGGTGATTGGATGAAAACCCACACCAAAGCTTACCTTCAATCGTCACGAGCAACTTTGCTGTCGCTGACTCAATGGAATCATCGCTGATTCGGACTGCATCCTCATACCGAGCTTGATAGCCTCTATCGACAAGCACCAACACAACGCGCCCTGATATGGGGTGAAAGGGAATCGAATAAATACTGTACTGTAATTGGGGCAGGTCATAACGCACGGACTCAAAGGCACACACGCACACTGACGACGCACTAGATTGTGTCCAGTTTAATAGAGTTTGGGGTCTTCGTCGTACTCGGCGTCTGTTTTTCACTCGGGCGGCCTTGGTTGATTGAACTATCGCTGTAGCTGTCTCGGTCACTCTCGATCTGGCTCTGCGTATCGATCTCGATCTCGATTGGTGCAGCGGGCACCGTGGTTGCAACTACCGCTGCGTTGCCCCCGACCAATGCTGGCAATGGGACCAGACAGCGAGGCTCTCCCACGTCGGCGGCATTCATCGGTGTTGGTGTTGGCGTGGGCGTGGGCATTGGCATTGGTAGTGGTGTTGCTGTTTGTGATGTTGGCATGGTCATCGTTGTCGTATCTTGCAGTGGCGGCTGTGATCGCTGCAATTGCTGGATGATCCTGCGCAGACGCCTGTTCTCACCCATCACCATTGCGCGCGCCTGCTGCTCACGTATCTCGAGCTTCTGCACCTTGTGCTTCCAGGCTTGGAGCTCCTCCTCCATCGCGCGCTGGCGCTTCTCGACTTGCTCACCCCATTGCTGAAGTGAGCGCGTGTACTGGCCAAGCGTCGTGTACTTGGGCATCAGCTGGGAAAGCCGCACGTGCGTACCGATTAGCGCTTCCCTCATCTCGCAGTTTTCGCGCGCCCGCGCGTCGTTCTCGAGCTGCAGAGCATCACGCTCCACGAGAAGCTTCCACGCCATCCGTTGGATCGTCGCCGCGTGTGTCGCGAACTCGTCGGCCATCGTTGCGCACAGATTCTTTTTGTTGATTGCCTTTTCTCACTGACCCAAAGTTGAGACGAGCAACTCGAAGTGAATGTGGACCACACCACTGTACTGATCTTGAAGTCAAGTTCTGGGAGCGGCAGAAATGGTGGCAAAGGTAGACAAACTCGCTGAGATGACTCACTCCATCCACAATCAGTAGCCACAGGCGTAGCTGTAGTGAGTAGATGCAGGCGCTATCCCATTCATCGTCAAGCGACAAGTACACGAATGAAGGCGAGTGGATAATGAAGAGCCCAAAAGACTTTGTACAGTCGGCGATTGGTGTCATCCACTTGTGTTACCTGGAATCAACGGCACCAGCCTTCGCTGGTGTTCCCCTCGTCAATTTCAATCGCACCATCATCATGCTTATCTGAGCTGCCTCATTGAACCCAAAAGGCACACCATGACCATGGGCTCACTCGACGTGCAGTGGTACCCATGGATGATCTGGCCGAGGCGTGTGAGCAACAGCATCGACGTCACCTCGGAGTGCGAGCTGTTTGTATTCGTGCAAGGATGGTCTTCTACAAAGTGTACCGGGAATGCATGGAACTGTCACCTTTTGCAAGTGGCGTCGGTGGCCACGAGGACAAAGGAGAACTAGAGCATGGTCTCATGCCGCGAAGTGGTGGTCAGTGGTGTCCGCACGGGCGACCGCTTGGTGCTGCTGATTCTGACAGTCGTGGCCGGAGACGGCGCCGAGGTACCCACGGTGGAGCCGCTGTCGCGTTGGTTCTTAGCCGGCGAGATCCGCAGCGTTTCGATCTCGTGGTCCGAGAGCACATCCAGTTCCTTATCTTCGTTGGCCTCTTTCTCCGCCTTCTTGCTTTTCAAGTACGCCCGCACGGAGAATGCGATCGACAACTACAACACCACATCATGAGCCGATAGCCACACAACACCGAGGGAAGACTGTGAAACGAACCACAGCGGCAACTGCACCAAGGATCGTGATGATTGTCTTGGTCCACGTATACTGGTCGCACATGGGTGGGTTGCGCCAGTCACCGAGGCACTCACAATACTGGCGGCCATCGTCCCGCTGCTTGACCGCGCCTCGTGTCGCACTGCAGTTCTCCACGTCGTTCTCCCCACGGTTGCTGCTTTCTCCGTGCGGCACCACAGGTTCGCTCGGCTTGGTGGTCGCTGGCACCACAGGTTCGCTCGGCTTGGTGGTCGCTGGCACCACAGGTTCGCTCGGCTTGGTGGTCGCTGGCTTGACTGTACCCGCATCACACGTCGCCGTGCCGTCGCCTTCGGCCACCGTCAGCGTGTACTCCTCGGTCACCTGCTTGCACGAGTCCGCGCCCCAGCCACGGAACGCGATCGTACCAGGAGTCCGCGCACACAGCACGAATTCACCGTCTTCATTCGTGGCCGCCTCTTTGCTCACGTTGCCCACGAACGTGCGCTTCACTTGGTTGAGCGCGAGGAAGTCGTACGTCAAGCGCCTCACGCCCTTGAACGACAGCAACACACGGGTACCAACCGTGGTCTGTACACTGCCATCGCTCGCGAAGGTCGCGCCACTCTCAAAAGACGGATTCCCGTGGCTGAACGAGCAGCCGTAGCAGCAAATGCCCACGGCGGCGCTGCATTGCAAGTGGACGACTGGGTCGTACGTGATCGGACGCCCCTTCGGGTCGCTCTGGCCCAGGCAGTCGGCGCAGCAGCCAGCAGCCACCGAGCTGATGGTCATGGACACCGCCGCGGCGAGCGCGTACGCGGTGAAGAGAGACGCGAGCTTCATCATATTTAGGTCTTGACGAAACTGAGACGTCGGCGCTTGGGTGACGGATGTGACATCCCACATCCAGGATGTGTCGCCTCTGATATTGTGTGTGGTGTGGACCACACGGCTAATTCAAATTAGCTTCAGGTCAGTTCTATTGACGTCGACTGATGGTGACATGGGTGAATCAGAAGCTAAGCTAAGCGTAGAGGCAACTGCAGTGGCTTCACCCATTTGGATCTGAAATTTTTTGCTGATGAATGCGAGTGAGTTGGGACTAGTACTGTAGTTGCAGCGCTGGCTGCGGACGGCATACGATACGGAGAAGAAGCGCCCTCTACCTAAATTTACAGCGAATACTCCTTGTGGTCGTGGGCCTTGGCGGTCGTCGTCGGGGGCTGGTGATACTGGTACGCCTCTGGGGTGTTGTGCTTGTCGTTGTACTGGTACGGCGCTGCCCGCATGTTGTGGCCACCCGCAATCGTGATCGACTCCTCGTCCAGGATAGCGTCGTCCTTCTCGGTACGAGCCTCGGCCTCGGCCTCGGCCTGCTTGGCTCTACGCGAGTTCATGAACGCCTTGACGGACACTGCGATCGACAACTGCACAATAAACAGTCAGCACACTGCCACCTCCATGGTTTGTGAGCCAACAGAAAATTTACCAAGGCCGCGATACCACCTCCAACCGTCACCAAGATCTTCCACCATGGGTACCCCGTGCATTCGGGTGCACCCGTCCACTCGGTCGCACACACACAGGTCTGGTTTCCGTCGATGGTGACGATCGACGCACGCTGCAAGTTACAATTCTCGACATCCGGATTCGTCGTCTTGGCGGAATCGCTCTTTGAGCTTTCGGATGGCGCCGTCGGTGTTCGTACGGCGCACGTACCACTGCCAGCACCGGCGATGACATCGACAGAGGCTTCGACTGTCGCGACGGTGCATGGATCCGACCCCCATCCTCGTACGGAGATCTTGCCCTCAGTACCCGCACAGATAAAGAAAACACCGCTTTCGACCTTGGCCTCCGCGCTTGCGTTCTTGACTGTCGTGACTTTCGCTTGTGACTTCTTGTACGTCTCGTAAGTCACGCGCGCGATATTGGCCCACTTGATCTGCAGCCACTCGCCTGCTTTGATTTGTGGCGTGGTGCCATCTGCCGTGTAGTCTGCGTTAACGAACTGCGGAGAAGCTGCCTCGGTTTCGCTGCAGCCGAAACAACAGACGCGGCCTAACTCTGGCTTGGCGCATTGCTCATACACGAGCGGGTCGTAGTCGTATTGAGAGTTCGCGGTCTTACCGATGCACTTCGCACAGCAACCATCCGTCGGGGGGTCGGCGGCCTGCACGACAGACGCCATGCACACGAGCGTGACCATCAACAGACACGTTCGCGTCGATCGTCGATGCATCATATTGCTTTCTTTACGAACAGGAGATTGATTCTCCGCCGGCGGAACGGGTCTTGCTCCACACGCGTTGGTCGGGAACGGAGAAATGGTAGACGAGGGAGGTGGAAGAACTGTTCTCCAGAATGGTGGAGGTCGCTCGTCTTCCCGTCTTCACTGCTGTCTTTTGTGTCTTCGCCTTTCGAGCGATGGCGAAAGGAGTCGGCTTACCAGGGGATTTTACGTTGTTTAAAAACAACGTAAAATTTGTTTAAAAACAGCACCCCCCCTTCCATAGGCTACCCAATCAAAACTCAAGTTTATAACCTGACCCTAATATAGTGACAAGATGTGAGTAAGAGGTAGAACGACCGGAGGCGGTGATTGCGAAGGTCGCGCTTGCGCACCGTAGCAACACGGGGTCCGCGCCGCAGGTCGCTCTGCCGGATTGGGTCCTAGCATGCCGACGGCCGGATCCTTGAATCTGAAATTCGCGAGGCGCGTACCGACGCCGTGTCGGCTTGAACGTAGCCTACCCACAAGGTTTTAGACACTTTTTGTCGGGGTGTGCTGGATATGGCTAGGGGTGTGCTGTTTAGGGTCTCCCCTTGACAGGGTACGGAGGGCAGGTGGCGCGCCATTTGGTGGAACCATGCATGGCGCAAAGAAACCCAAATCAACGACGTGTTCAGGAGTCCTCCTCTTGATTGGGTTGTGCCTCGGACGAATGTTCTAATCGTGCAAAACCGAGCCACCACGATCGGAACATACAAATTCCCATATATTCAGGTCGTGACATTGCAGCTGTGGATTACCATGTGGACCACATTGTGGTCGACAGCATAGCCCTAAACACTTCAATTTCTGAAATACCGGTATTTTTTAAAAGTTTACTTTTTGTTTAAAACAAAGTAAATTTTGAAAAAGTTACCGGTATTTAAAAATCAATGAGCCTTCCTGGGATCAGTGATTAGTGATCCCAGGAAGGTATTAATACAGTATCTCACTGAGATGGGCCATGCGACAATAATGTCTTGACAGGTCACGGCTTTGTTAGCACGTCAACCACCGCACGGATCCAAACGGCCGCCGCCATGGCGCCAGGGTCTGGTACGTCTACGCCGTGGGCCTCCTCCACGTAGCCCGTGCGGCCAAACGCTTGAGATGTCGGAATCGTTCGCGTCTTCTCTGCGCCAGCTTCAGCAGCCACAGCCACCGCGGCAAGATGCGTCACCAGGTCATTGCCGGTGAGCGACTGCGGGTCGCCCAATGCTCGCTCGGCAGGCAGAAGCGCATCAATCATCGTGCGCGAGCCTTCCTTAGCCCCGCCGTAGCGCTGGACAGCGTCAATACCAGCGCGGAAGCTCGCGCCCCACGCTGGTGCAGTATCCTGGTGCAGCGCTTCCATCTGCACGGCTGCCGCAGTAAAGAAGATCGTGTACAGCACGCCAGACGTACCACCCGCAGCCTTGCTGACAGAGTGTGCGATGGCACGCAGGGTCGCTGGTGGATCATTCAGTGGGTACTTGTCGGCCAGGTCGGCGAGAATCGCGATGGCCGCATTGCGGAATGTAATGCCACAGTCCCCATCACCGACCTTGGCGTCCCACGCAGTGAGATCACCCTCGCGCCTGATCAGCTGCTCACACGCAGCGCGAATGGCTTTCTCTACGATCGTTCCTGTCTTGGTGAGCTGTGCTGGACGCTGGTAGACTGGGTGACCACCAGCCTTGTGCAGTGGCTGCACAATCTGAGGCTTGTCGGTAGCGGCGAACGGTGAGTAGTTCCAGCCCGTAGCGGTTGTCGGTGCATCGAAATATGCAAGCAAGTTGGCGTCACCGCTAGCGATCTTCCACGTCGTCAATGAAAACCCGTTCATGTCGAGCGCAGTCATAAAGGAACCGACGAGCACACGCTTGACCTCAACTCGCCTCGTCTTCAACGCCTCAATCGCGTGCTTGGCGATCACAAACAGTTCCATCGTGGTCGCAGTACCCAGGTTGTTGATCATCAACACAATCGCTGAGCCCGTTGTAAGGGTGAGTGCATCGGTAAGTCGTTGGACCATGCGATCGGTCAACACGGGCGCGTCCTGGAGTTCGCATCGTTCGATACCTGGCTCGCCGTGGATGCCCAGACCCAACTCCATCTCGTTCTCCCCAAGCGAGCGCGATGGGCCTGCTTGACCAGGGAGTGTGCACGGGCGCAACGCAACCCCGATCGTTCCCAGAGCATCCGACGCCGAGATGCGGTTGACGGTGTCGACGATGTTGTTGAGATCTGCTCCGGCGGCAGCAGCAGCACCGGCCACTTTGTGGATCAGCACGGTCCCACTGAGACCGCGACGGCCGGCGTTGGCGTTTACAACGGCAACATCTTCACCGATGACCACCATGCCGACGAGGAAGCCTTCAGCCTTCGCCTGTTCGACAGCGAGACCGAAGTTGAGGCGGTCGCCGGTATAGTTCTTCACAATGAGCAAGCAGCCTTTTGGCCCCGCCATATAGCGAATCGCGACAAGGACTTGGTGCGTCGTCGGCGACGAGAATACATTACCGCAGATCACACCGGTGAGCATACCCTCGCCAATGTAACCAGCGTGCGCTGGCTCGTGGCCACTGCCACCACCAGAGAGCAACGTCACTTGGCGCAGCTTGATCGCTTCGTAGTCGCGATGAAGCACGACGTTCTCGTTGGCAACCAGTGCCAAGTGCGGCTGCGACTGGACGAGGCCATCGAGCATGGTACCGACGATGTTGTGCGCATCACGGACGAGTTGCTTGGGTTTCGCCGACATTTTTGTGCTTGATCGATGGATGGTCTTCTCAATGCAGCCAGAGATCGGAAGTGGGGGAACCGCGAGATGAAGGGAGGAGGTTGCAGTTGAGCAACTCAACAGTGTCGACACCCACAGCAGTCTTGGAAGGGACTACGCGCGTGCGGCTGCGAATCACTCGCGACTTGGGACTCTAATAGCAACGAAATGATGACTACCCCTGCTTCTTTGAGTGACTTGAAGTTGGTTCGCAAAAAAGAAAAAGATCATTTACCTCGATTGAGTGACATGATGAGATGTGGACCACATTTCCTGCGTGTTTGACAAGGATCTAATGGGTGATTGGGTGATTGAACGTGTGTGTGCGTGTGTGCCTGTTGGGGGAGTTTCATGCTGCACGTGGCGGGCGTCTACCTTGGTGTTTCTTTGTCGGTGAACCCGAACCGACACCTCTTCCAACGCGCAGGAGAGCTGCACAAGACGGCCATCGCCGCGATCGATCACGATGAGCCGACCCGCCGCTAAAGGTGCCGATGACCAGGTCAAGCTCAAGAAGATCCTGGATGAGCTCACCAAGCGCGAGGAGAACAAGTTTTGCGCTGACTGCGGTGCACGTGGTACGTTCTCCGCTGCAGATCTTTTGTTCTCCGCCCCTCGGCCATTTCTGTTCTGTCGACGCGTCTTTCACCAACGTTGGTGGAAAATCGAAGGGGCGGAAGGGAACAGGAGAATGCATATCATGTCATACTAATGCGACTCCTGCGTGCAGGTCCGCGATGGGCGTCGATCAACCTCGGCGTGTTCATTTGCATTGCGTGCTCGGGCATCCACCGCAGCCTCGGTGTGCACCTCACTTTTGTGCGCTCCGTGAACCTCGACTCGTGGACTGCCGAGCAAGTCGCGGTAAGTTGGTTTCCCCTACATTCACTCTTGCGTTCCTCTCCCCCCTTCCCCCCTTCTCATCATGTGCTTCTCCAGCAAATGCAAAAGTGGGGCAATGCGCGCGCCAAAGCCTACTACGAAGCCAACGTGCCGCGCGACTTCCGCACGCCGAACGAGCAGAGCTCGGTGCGCGACAAGGAGATGTGGATCCGCGACAAGTACGAGCGCAAGCGCTTCATCTCGCGCGAGGAACCGCCAGAGGGCGCGCCCGATCGCCGAACTGGCAGCAGCGGCCGCCGCAAGAACGACTCGGACGACGAGGACGACCGCCGACGCGGCAATACGCGCACGAGTTCGCGGTCCAACGACGCGCCGCGCACCAACTCGTCGTCGCGACGACCGGAACCAGCGCCGGCGAAGCCAGTGGCGACCCAGGATATCCTGTCGTTCGATGTGTTCAGCACGCCGACGCCAGTGGCGCCGACTCCCGCTCCTGCCGCTGCGCCAGCACAGCAAGCCGCCACACCCAAGCAAGACGAGTGGGCGTCGTTCACCGGCTCGACCAGCACGGCCCAGGGCTTCACCGACGCGTTTGCCGCGGCGCCAGCGCAGCCGTCCGCGCAGACCCAGCGCACGAATGCCATGGCCAGCATCATGGCCAACTTTGCCCCGGCGGTGCCACCGCCAAACCCATTCGGTGCTGCTCAGCCAGGCATGATGGCACCGGCGCCAATGGGCATGAACCCGATGGGTGGTGGTATGGGCATGATGCCACCACAGCAAGGCTTCAACATGAACCCAATGATGCAGCAAAACCCGATGGGTGGCATGATGATGTCGCCGAACCCAATGGGCGGCGCGCCGATGGGTATGAACCCGATGATGGGCGGTGGCATGTTCCCTGGTACGTTGTGCTGCTACGTTGCTCGGTAGTGGAATCCGTTATTGAAGACGTCTCTGTGATGTATACAGGAGGACAAGCACCAGGTATGGGCGGTTTCCCGGGGCAGCCACATCCTGGAATGGGAGGCATGCCGATGAACCCGATGATGGGAGGTGGTATGGGTTTCCCACAGCAACCACGGGGACCGATGGGCATGCAACAGCCTGGTCAGCAGCAGCAGCAGCAAGCCGGTGGCCTGAACCAGCCATTCGTGAACCTCGGACAGGGTGGCAAGAACCCGTTCTTCTAGTGTGGTAATTATGAATCTCTATTGTAGACACAATTTCCCCCCGCCATCACAAATACACTCCTCTTCGACGACTGACGTGCCGATACGCCCAGTTACAGTTCCTCGCGGAAGAGCTCGATGAACTCGTGCAAGTCCAGGGTCGAGTTGGTGTTCATGTCGAAGCGAGCGATGATACGTTCGACGTCCTCTCGTGTGATATGCGACCCGCCAATCCCTCCACCAGCGACGCGACCACCGTCCTCGTCGCCATCGTAAAACTTCGCATTGTATCGCAATGCGTTGAAGAGCTCGTCGACATCGATGTCGCCGTTGCGGTCGGTATCGTACAGCTTGAAGAGCTGCTTGAGCTCGTGGAGCTGCTCCTGTGTGAGCTGTTTCTTCTTCTGCCTCTTGGCTTTATCCGCACTCTCGAGCACCGCGTAGAACCTGATGATATCCTGCTTTACCTCGTCTTCAACATCGTGGAAGATCGCGCCGCTCAGCTCCTTCAAGTCGATGTGGCCGCTCTGGTCCTTGTCGATGCTGCTGAAGATGCCCATCACGTTGTCCTTCAAGTGCGTGCTGCCAAAGAGCCCAGCACCGTCCACGAGTTCGTGGAGCGTGATCGTGCCGCTGCCGTCTTTATCGATCTTGTGGAATGTGCGGTAGATGCTGACAATGTCGTCGCGACTGTGTGGACCAAAGTATTGCTGGCGAAGGAGCATCGTGTCGGAGCGAATGCGCTGCTTCTTGCTCGCGGTGACCGAGTCGTCTCTCTTGAAGGAGACGCTGCGAGCTGGCTTCATGATAGGCGACGCTATCGGCGCTGAGCTCTTCCGGCCAGGCGCTGACAACGGTTTGGCTTTCTGCGGTGACAAGCTGGTTGTATCCGCTGTATTCGTGGTGGCGGGAGCCTCCTGTTCACCGAGTGCTGGCAGTGCTGACGGCTTGAGCGTTGCAGTACGCACGAGTAATCGAGAAGCTCGGTGTGCCTTCTCATCACCTGCGTGTGACTGTAAGAAGAGCTCCTTGATCGTCGGTTGGGACGGCAACATCGGTGCAGACCGCACGGCCCGGAGACTCTGCGATGGAGTGGCTTCACTGTCTGCCTCGATCTCAGCCACTGATTCAGGCAACTCCACCCCCGTCTCCTCTCCTGTTGAATGATCATGACCACCGCTATCACTGTTACCAGAGACGGACAGCAGCGAGCCCGTCGATGCACTGCTGGTCTCGATCAAGCGACTGACCCCCAGTTTCTTTCGTGGTGGCTTGGTCCGTCGCACGTGCTTGACTGGCTTCAGCTCTCGCGGGTCTCGAATCACACAGCTCGCGCCAAGCCTGGACAACAAGAACTCGGATGGCGCAAGATCGATCGCCGCCATCGACTGTACCTGCCGCAGCTTGCTCCCCTGTGATGCCAGTACCTTTTGACTACGACGCACAGTCTCGTGGTGGAAGTGGCCATACATTTGCCGCTGGCGGTTGAGTCCGCCCACGCTCCAGTTGTCCTTGTCGTCGAACGGCAAGTCGTGTGCCGTGCTGTTGACGATATTGGGTAGTAGGTGGGCTGTAGCATCCTCTCCAGCAGCCAGCGACACGTCGGTCGTCCCGAGGATACTATCGGCCATGGCATCGCTCTCTTCCACACGCTGGTTCGCTTGATCCGTCTCTGGCGTCGGCTGCTTCAGCTTGGACTTCTTCTTGAGGATGCGCTGCATTCGCTGCTGGAACTTGGCACGCTCTTTCTCCCACGCGACTTGACGAGCAAGTTGGAAGCCACTCTGCTTCCACGTGGCTTCGCCCTTGAGTTGACGAAAGAGGCGGTCCGTCTCCTCGGGTACACTCACCACCTCTTGCTCTTGGTTGGCGGACACAAGAGACGAGGACAATGCACGAATCAATGATTCACTCATGGATGAGGTGAGTCCAAGTGAGTTACGTCGGCGCTGCCGCACTGCTTCCTTGATGGACTGGTGTCGGCTGGCCAACAGCTTCAGCTTCTCTCGCTTCATCGCGTTCCAGATCTCCTCTGCCTGCTGGCACTTGGCTGCTGCCGCTGTCTCAGTGTCCACACTCAGCATCCACTCGTTGCTTGATCCACTGGAGGACGGATCGGTCTTGGGCTGCGTTGGTCCACCGAGAGAGCCGAGCGGTTCACCACCGAGAGTCCACAGTTTGATGCTCTTATCCGCTGAGCACGACAATACTGTTTGTGGGTCGTCCACCACACGCACGTATCGCACCACGCCATGATGTGCCTTCCACTTGGCTAGCTGCACGATGTCTCCACCGTGAACCATAGGTAGTCGATACTGGAGAGTGGTGGTAGTGGTGGTATTAGCACCGTCACCACCGTCTCCAGCACCACCACCGTCTCCACTGGTTCCAGATCCATCTCCTTCCTCGGTGGTGCCACTTGGCCGTGTCTTGAGGTGGTTCTTCAGTCGCTTGGCGTTCTTCCCCTGGCGAATGAATCGCCGTCGAGGGTTGTACGAGCCAAAGTGGTTGGAGGGCAGGCTCTCGGCTCGAAACGCCTTGATACTGAACAGCGTCAACACGGCCGAGACGTCCTCGACACAGATCTCGCCATCCAGGCTCGCAGTCACCAGCAGGAAGCGACCGCGGCGAATGCCATTCGCCAACTCCTCACCGCCTTCTTCATCGTACACCACTTGGCAGCAGCACACGCCGCCGCGGTTTTCTTCATCACCCACGTGGAACGTTGGCGCCGTGAACGTCAAAACGTCGGACACTGCCGTCGGGTCCCTTACGAATGGTGCGTACTGAAACAGCAGCGTACTCACTTGCGTCGGCGACACGTTCCACCCACACACGAGGCCGTTCTCATGGCACGAGACCAAGAGCGGATACGGCTCCACAAACTCAAGCGCTGTGACGTCGCTGGGGGCGAGGCCATTCGCGGGGAGGGAGCATGTGTCCTCTAGTAGAAAATAGATGTAGTCCCAGATCTTGATCACGCCGTCGGCACTGCCCGTCGCGATCAGCGACATGGCGTAGCAGTAGGCCACACACTTGATGTCGGTGTCATGCGCGTCCGTCACGCAGCGAAGCAGGCAGTTGGCGTTCGCGTTGTCGTCGTACAACCGCAAGGACCGGTCCCAGGAGACCGTGAGCACGCACTGGTCCTCTTTGCAGTAGAGCAGCGCCGAGACGTTGAGCTGGTGCGGTGTCCACGTCTTGAGGATCGCACCGTTCATGTAGTTGAGCACCACGAGCTCGCCACGCTGCGTGCCGAAGATGATCTTGCGCTGACGCGCATCCAGGTCCACACACGAGATGTCGGCGCTTGCGATGTTGCGGAACGTACGCAAGAGCGCACCCGTCGTGGCGTCCCAGATCTTGATCTCTCGGTCCGTGGTCGTGAGCAAGGTGAACGACACGCTGTTGTACAGGACAACACTGGACGGCAGCAGCCTGGGCTTGAGGCGGACTCGTTGTAGCAGTTTGAGCCTGTGGAAGCCAGCGGCCACGACGCTCTGGCCATTGTTGAGTACCGCCAGTGTGTGCGCCCTCCATGGATACTTGTCGCTGCCCAGCCGGAAGGTCTGGAGACAGCGATTGCCATTGGATTCAAGGTCGTTGTTCTCAATCGAGGCGATACCGGCGAGGTTCCACCACTTGAACCAGCCGTCATCATCGACCGTAATCGCTTGATCGGCCAGTAACGCCGTCGCGGCTCGCTCAGAATCATCGGCTTCTGTTGTACTGCGTCGCTCTTGCTGCTGCTGTTGCTGCTGTGCCAGGACGGCAGCGTATGCGCTGGACTGGATCAGCTGCACGCAGCATACTGGCGCGTTGTGCCCCCACAGCTTGAATACGGGCGTGGTGGCGAGTGTGCTGATGTCCCATCCCAAGACTTCACATTCAAAACCCGTGCTGAGGAAGAGGTGGTTGGCCAACTTGGTGAGAAGCCGCACGCCGCGACGGTGGCCCTGACGCGTCGCGCGCACCTGCAGCGTCTGTGTGTCCCACAGGTAGATCATGTTGTCCATGCCACATGAGACGAGCGTCTCACTGTTGAGCAGCAGCAGGTCTTGAAGCAAGTCTGTGTGTTGCTTGAGCGTGGTGACGAGGCTCGCCTCGCACTTGCCCTTGCTGTCGTGGTGCTTTTTGCGCGTCACGTGCCACACAGAGATGACCAAATCAGCAGAGATGGAATAGAGGTGCTGGGTCGATGGGTTCCATTCGAGCACACGCTGTGGTCGCGGCGTGTGGACGATCGCGAGCGGCAATGGGGTCTCTAAGGCACTGGTGCTGGACGCGGTGAGAATCGTGGACGCCCAGAACGTGAGCTTCAGATCGCCCCCAGAGACAGCGAGCAAGTCCACTTTGCTCAGGTACTTGAGAGCCTGCACTGGCGACCGCTCCGACCGCACGTCGTCCTGGTCCCGACGGTAGCCATTGATGTAGCAGAGTGGGTGGAACTTGTTTGCGATCAGCAGCGTCGGTGTGAAGGTCGCACCGTTGTTGTCGTTGTTACTGTCGGACGCTGGGTCGGGTTTGCCGCCGCTAGCACCAGTACTGCCTTCATCGCCAGCCTTGCCACTCGTGCTGTCCATGGGTGGCAGCAACAGTGATGGGTCGACAATCTCAACGACAGGACGCGTATTGTCGTGGACCAAAAGGCGCTTGAACTCGGACAGATACTGTACGCGCTTGGGCGGGCGGTTGAGCACGTCGGCAAAGAGCGTGTTCTCTACGTACTGGAGATCACGCCAGTCCACGTCCTCGCTCATCGTACCCATGCCGCCTTCGATGATCGCACTCGTGAATTCTTCCCATTCCATCGTTCCATCCCCATTCACATCCACCTGCGCGAAGAGCTCCACCAGGTCTTGGATGAATGCGATGGCACTGTCAGCCTCCCACGCGGTCACACGGTCCAGCATGACACTGACAAACTCGGTGATCGATAGCCCGCGGTCTCCTCGCCGGTCGAAATCCTGCTTCAGCGCGGTGAGGTCCTCAACCTGCAGACGTACCATGATGCCCAGGCACGCCTGGTACTGCTGCAGCGCCGCCGCCATGGTGACGGTGCCAAGGTGATGGTGGTGAGGTGAATGATAGCCGACCTCGATCGGTCGCCGGTTCGTATCGCTGCGGCCGTTAGCTCGTGCCCAAATTAAACTCTTGCTAGGGTAGTAGTAGTACCACCTCGACACTTGACACTGACGCAAAATGCACCCAAACGTAAGACCACCGTTGCCTACGAGAGGGGGGTATCCTCCTTCCACCGTGCTGTCCACACCACGGCCGAGGCCTGCGTCCGCCACAACGCATCGTCCGATGGCGCCATCACCGGTCACTCCAACCACGCCGTGCCGACCAAAGTGTCCGCTGTCTGCGTCTCGTGTCCAGACAACCACCTCTGCCAACGCCGCGTTCCGACAGAGAGTTATCGCTCCGTCCACATCTGTGTCCACGCCACGCCGGCCGGCGAGTGCCAGTCGTGTGCGAGCCACAGCCACCACATCCAAGTGGACGGACACGGTGGATGATGACGACGATGATGACGTTGATACCGTGCTGTTTTCATCGCCAAGACTGGTAGTGACTGAAGCCGATGTCCACGGACTCAACGTGGTGCCAGCAAGCCGGGCTGAGAGTAAGCCACACCATAGTGGTGAGCCACCGAGCCGCGTCGCGTTGGCTAAAGCAGAGCAGTTCCTCGCGGCCTGGCAACGAGAGGAAGCTGGCTTCCGGTCACCGCTACTCTACGCAGAGTCCACATTCGTCCAGGCCAAAGGTACGCACTACGAATGATTCAACTCTCGACACCAACTCATCGATTCTTCTGCACAGCAATGGCAGCGAGTGACCTGCCTGAGCCGAACGCGTTCTTGGCGTCTGTCGCATTCGGTGCTTTGGAGCTCGTGTGCCAGTCTCTGCAGCAGCAGCATCCATTCATCGCCGGCGTAGTGGACGTCGTCGGCGACGCGCTGTTCACGAACCATAACGAGCTGCGGGGTATGGCTACAGGCTCGACCAATCGATCGCTTCTGTACTTCCAGCAGGGCCAGTACTGCTTCGACCAGCTCCATGCCCACGACGAACGAGTGCGCGTGCTGACGAGTGCCGTGCACAAGGCCAATGCAGAAGCCACGCGTCTCAAAGAGCGAATCCAGAAGCAGCACGTGGCTCAGCTCTTTGAACGAGTCCAGGCACGCGTCAAGACGGCGGCAGCAAGTGAAAGCAGTGAGGGACGCAGCGAAGACCAGGCCAGCTCGGCCTACCATCAACTGCGACGTGTGCTGTATAGTGGTGACATGCGTGGGGCTCAGTTAGATCTCAGTGATGGCGACTATGCCTTTGAGCCCAGCGTCGATGAGGTGTTGCTGTTCTTCAACTCGTTGCCCACTGCCCAAGCCACGAGCATGCTGAGCCGCCTGCAGACACGAGCAGCGGAACTCCAGCTTCCACAACTCGGTGAGCACTATGCTGCGGCGGTGGATTTACTGCCCGAGACAGAGCGGCGCTTGTTTCTGAAGGAATACATGCAGTTGGTGGACGCGGAGGAGCTGCAACATGCGCTACAGGACCGAGACGACACGGGCAATCAGGAGAAGCAATGGCAGACCTTCCTGGACGAGATGAAAGACGTGCTTAACGTGGACCATCTATCGATGTCCGCGCATCTCTCTGAGGCATTCCACTCGGATGAGGCACGCATTGGTGCAAAAGTGTACGAGGTAGTGGACCTAGTACAGGAGGTGGCAGCGGAGGTGTCCATCGCAGATGACAACAAGCCGTTCCGAGTGTCAAAGGAGCTCGCGGCCCGGCTCAGGCCGTTTGTGACCAGCAAGAAAACGATTGAAAAACTGCGGCAGCTCATGACGACGACGCCAGAGCTCAACCTGGAGGACGCCAAGACGTGTGGATGCGTGTGCGGCCAGCATCGGCTTGTTTCGATAGACGCTGCGGAGGATCTGAGGCAAGCGACAACGATAGAAGCAGACAACACGCAACAACAGAGTCAGGCAAAAGGTGATGCCGAAGCCGAAGCAGAGCTACGTAAGAAGAAGACATCCAGACGTGCGACATCAAGTCGTGGCAAGCGCAAGGAATCAGTGGTCGCCCGAACGTCAACGAGAACGTCGCTCACCACTGTCCGCTTGTTCCCGTTACAGGAGACGTGCCACACTGTTAGCCTCGTGGTTCAGCTACAGTTTTCACGCGACGGCAATAGCAGCCAAGCATCAAGAAGAGGCGCAACGCGGCGAGAAAGCCAAGATTCCGCTCGACAACAGCCGTCATTCAAGGCTCTCGCCAAGGACTACCTCGTCCGCAAGTATGGTATCAAATCGATCGCCATCATGCACGGCTTGCAACTAGAAAAGTCACTGCTTCATTATGCCGCGGTGGAAGGCCACCCGCGTTGTGAGCTGTTTGCATGGTTCATCGGTGGAGACAAGACACGTGCACACTACCGAGATCTCGGGTACCAGTTCTACTTGCGCATAGTGCGCACAGTTGCAGCTACACTTCTGCGAAAACCCGTGGATGCGTTAACGTACGCTGAGCTGGTGACAGTCTGGACGGAGCATTTAGGTGATGGTGATCCAAGGGGTGCTGTCGCACTGTCCTCACTGTCAGGTTCACAGTGTGCGGACGTTTGTGCCGGTGTGCTTCCACAGTGGATGAAAGAGCACCCGATCCTCAAGGCTGCGGTTGACCGATTCAAGGTCACGAACGAAGCGATCACAATCGAAGTGTTTCTCAAGCAACAGATGCTGCTGTGGGAGGGAAGATTCGTGACAATGCTTGCCCAAGTTGAGCAGACAATGCTGGGTGCTCTCGGCCCAACACCGCCCGCTGATGGTTTGGACTTGGCACACTTTCGCAGCGCCACAAAAGCATGTGGCATCGACCTCACCAGTGCACAGGCTCTGGAGCAGTTTGATATCCTGGTTGTAGACGAGGGCGTCTCTGTGCCACTGTCCAAGGCCGCGCTCTTCGTTATGGAGAGCAAGTACCTTCGGTACAATTGATGGATTTCAAATGGCTACATTGCCTCTTTATAGTGACATATATGGCTACATTTAGTGCCATTTGGTGTGTCTTACTGTCTTGCTTGTGTAATACGGTATCAGATATCACGGGATGCAAGGAGCTCAAAATGATGAGATCATCACACCTGCTGATCACTCGTGTGAAATTGCCCCAAGTGATCAGTTCGACTCCAGCCCGAGTGCCGCACTCGCAAATCCACGTCGTTCCGTACAAAACAATACTGCAATGGCGACCAAGCGCTGGGCTTTGCCGCTGAGTTGTTTCGCCGCTGGCGTGGCCGGTGGTTCGCTCTTGCGAGCCGATCCACCGGCGCCATCACAGCCAAAACAGCAGACCAACCGCGACCAACCCGTGGATATGTTCGAGGCCGTGGGCAACACGC
Organism: Pythium chondricola; assembly: GCA_023337575.1. Classification (NCBI taxonomy): domain Eukaryota; phylum Oomycota; class Peronosporomycetes; order Pythiales; family Pythiaceae; genus Pythium; species Pythium chondricola. The sequence goes on from JAADXF010000013.1 coordinate 45,436, forward strand.
CGCTGTTGGAGCTCAAGAGCCTCTCGCGGCTCACAGGATGCAAGATCTACGCCAAGGCCGAGTTCATGAACCCATGCGGCAGCGTCAAAGACCGCGCGGCCAAGTACCTCCTGCTCGACGCTGAAGAGAAAGGGCTGATCACGAAGGGCGACGTCGTGGTCGAGGCGACCGGTGGCAACACCGGTATCTCGCTGGCGCTGCTGGCGGCGGCGCGCGGCTACCGCACGCTGTTCACAATGCCGGCCAAGACGGCGACCGAGAAGATCGAACTGATGAAGACCATGGGCGCCGAGGTCCACGTGCAGCCGATGGCGTCCATGTTTGACAAGGATGTGCATTTCTACCACGTCGCACACAAGCTCGCCAAGGAGAACAAGAACGCCGTGTACCCAGACCAGTTTGAAAACCTTGCCAGTACCCGTGCCCACTACGAGACCACTGGTCCAGAGATCTGGCACCAGACGGGTGGCCAGCTCGATGGGTTTATCTGTGCATCAGGCACGGCGGGCACAATCGGCGGCACCACCAAGTTCTTGAAGGAGAAGAACCCGGCGATCAAGACGTGGATCATTGACTCGGAGGAAGTCGCGGCGATGGCCAAGTTTATCAACGATGGCCAGACCACCAGCACGGAGAAGGAAGGGTTCGAGATCGTGCCAGCCGGCCAAGGCGCGACCATCGCCGAGGGCATCGGTCTGCCTCGCATCACACCCAACTTCCGTGAGGCCAAGATCGATCAGGGCATCACCGGAACGAACCAGGAGATCGTGGACATGGCCTACTTCTTGCTCAAGAACGAGGGCGTCTTCGTGGGACCCAGCGCCACATTGAACGTCGTCGGCGCGGTCAAGATGGCTCGTGCACTCGGCCCCGGCCACGCGGTCGTGACGATTCTCTGCGACGGTGGCGACCGCTACCGCAGTAAGCTGTACAACCCCACGTGGCTCGAGCAACAAAAGCTCGTGCCCAAGAGCGGTGACAAGCTCTCACTAGATTTTGTCGCCGATGCGAAGCTCCCGTAATTTTAATTTTAATTTAAAAATTAGGGCAGAGCGAATAATTGGTGCGGCAATTCTAATTAAAATTTTATTGGCTCGAATGGTCACGTACTGAGTACAGTATCTATCTCAAAATGATGCGACGGCTTAGCAACGAACAGCTCGCGCGGCGTCAGCGATGGCGGGACCTACACATACCTAAAGTGCGCACCTCTCAGCGTCCGAACAACGCATATATCAGTGAGCCACAGACTGCTGCAGTGCTCCAGCACCTCAGCGATGGCCTCACGCAGGTCCTGATGGCTAGGCCGCTCCGGCCGTTCACATGGCTAGCCGACTACCTTCGTCACGCTGTGAGTACGGACGACCTCTGATGGATCTGATCCAGCCTAGACTGATGTCGTGGCAGTGCAAAGTGGCCTATACTATCGAGCAGGATGCCGCAACGGTCATGGTCTCGGAGATGCACAAGAAGCGACGCGTCCTCCAGAATGCGCTGCTTGATACCCGCACGGACAAATGCGAGAGCAAGCGATTGATCGGCTTGATTCTTCAGCTCCAGACCACACTCAGTCTGCCACCCAACGAGCTCCGTCTCAGTGAGGATGACCTGGTGTTCCTAGAAACAGAGACACCGAGGCACCAGTCCCAGTGGAGCGTGGACACCGACCAGATCCCGTTACCACAGCCACCTACAGCGGAGACAGCTCAACGAGCAGTCGATGAATGGATCGTTACCCACACGACGCCACGGCGCCACATCGAAGAGTACGCGGCGTTCGTCATGCGTGGCGTGACCCAGGCTCTTATCGTCCTCGAGCTCACTACACCCGAGCAACCCGCCGAGTGCATCGTCCATTTCTTCCAGCATCACGACGCCATCCATAAAGACAGCGAGACTGGCCACCCGCCACATCTCCAGCTACTCTTCAAGACCAATTTCGAGCTGATGCACAAGATCGACGCCGTGAAACGGGACCACCAGGAGATGCACCGGCGTCGCGAGCGACTGGAGGCGATCCATGAGCGTCTAGAGCGTGAGCTCGCCATGCGCCAGCGGTTCATCGACAAGCTGCGCACGTCACAGGTCACGAGCCGTACCCACACCATCATGGAAGGCACGCCGCTGGTGCTTAATGGCCAGAAGCTGTGGGTCCTACGAGGTGCACTGCTCCTACCTTCTACACTGAGTCAGGACGAGTTGCAGGGGCTCCACCGAGCAGAGCAGTTCATCATGGAGGAGGAGGAGACCCGTTGGCGGTTCTTCCTGCGCGAGCAACAGCGATACGACGCTGCGACGGCGATCCAAGCGGCGTGGAAGTGTGCACGAGACTACAAGGCCCATGTGATTCTCACGGCGCGTCGTCGCCACGCCGCGACCATGATCCAGCGCAATTACTTTGACTACTTGTACCACCGTGCGATTCGACTGCCGACGTGGTGTGTGGTAGGCCGTGAGGTAGTCGTTGCACCAAGCATCGCACAGAAATGCGCGATCCGCTTCCAGTTTTACCCAAAGAAGGACTTTTCCACGGGCAATTTCAAGCGAGTGGAGGGCCACAGCGTCGCGCAGCTCATGGAGATGTGTCGACTGGATGAAGAATGTGCCGGCTTCTCCACGGACGGAGCACTGAAGCGGTTCGTGCCACGCAAGCTGTCGCAGCTCAAGGACATGAGCGAGGTCAAGGGACCACTCACGATGCACGACGGGGTCTACATCAAGACTTACCCACTCAAGACCGACGTCATCGTCAACACTGGCGTGATCACCGCTGTGCCGGAAGACCGGTTTGGACTGGTGACAATTGTATTGGACGGTACGTGCGTGCAGGAGCAGGTACCGCCCACGAAACTATCGGACCGCTGGAAGAAGATCCGCATTCGCCACCACCGTCCGCTTGGCAAACTGCCGCGAGCATTCGTGTTTGGCGGCAAGAAGGTCGTGGACGCGGACCCAGAGCTCGAAAACGTCGTCAAGAACAGAGAGTTTGATGTGCTCGAGGATGAAGATGAAGAGGAGGCTGCGCGATGGCGCCGCCGACGCGAGCGCTTGCAGTCAAACGAGCAGGAGGCCGAGGACCCGCTGTTGGATTTTGTGTATGAAGACCAGTCCACCAAGGAAATCCGCAAGCGTGAACCAAAGTGTACCCACACGGATGACGGGGAGAGACAACAGCTCATCGCGCAGCGGAAGCGCGCGTACGAGGAGGCCAAGGAGAAGGAGTATGAGCGCAAGAAGCTCGAGAGTGTGGTGCGGCTCCAGTGTGCATGGCGCTCCAAGCGGGCGCGCGATGCATTTCGTCAGGTGCTGGCGTTGCGAACCAAGGAGAAGGAGCGTGAGAAGCTCGTGTCTATGGTGCACTTCACCAACCAGCAGAAGAAGGCCAAGAACTCGCCCAAGAAGACTGCCAAGAGCGGCGGTGGGTTCTTCAGTCGATGGATTCGATGATGAGAGGAGTTGCCTCGAACTGAAATGGATACACTACCGGTATGATACCGGTATCTAAAAACTGGTGATGATTGGTTGAAAATCAGAATAAAATTGTCGTTGCATTGTGGCATGCACATGTGGAGCCACGTTGACGAAGAATGCGCTGGCGGCTTGATCTCCATGAGATCGATGCGTGGCGAGGCGCGAGGGCCTGATCCAGCGCCGGCATCGCTCCTTGCACCCACGCATTTATCCTTTGGCGCTGCCTGAACCTTTACTGCTATCTCTCCCTCGATCACTATGCGACTCCGACGATCCGTGGTGTGGAGAGTGGCCGGGGCGACGGCGCTTCTCGCTGCCATGCAAATGAGCAGCCACTGCGTCCACGCAGACAGTGGAGTGGACATCAACAGCGTGCATCGTGAGCTCCATCCACGGCCTGCAGCGGTCGTGCCGTCCGTGGATGCCACCTCCGATTCAGAGGACGGTGAACTGGTGCAGGCCCAGCCTGAGGTTCTTGTTGACAGACAGCCACAACCGCCAGCGAAGGCACATCCGTCCCCACCCGCCAAGGTCCATCCACCAGCAACCAAGAGACCAGCTCCAGCACCCAAGAGACCAGCTCCAACACCTAAGAGATCAGCATCAGCACCAGCGCCCAAGGTGCATGTACCATCTCCTGTTCGTGTGCCAGCGCCAGCCAAGATCGTACCACGTCACACGCCAGCTCCCATCGATCCCAGCGTGGATCGCAATGATGATGTCGTACAAACCGGCGACGGGGTCAGCGAACAAGGTCCGGCGCCAGCGAAAGATGGTGATACTGATACCGATGTGGCGTTGTCCCAGTCCGACGACGCTACGCTTGATGCGGATGTGGATGGTGATGGTGCCCTAGAGGACGAAGAAGACGGTGACATTGGCATCGTGTCACCAGTGGATGCAGACAGCGATGGCCTACCAGACGCGGACGATGTGGACGGCGACAGTGTACCCGACGCCAATGTGGACGATGATACACTACCAGACGCGGACGATGTAGATGGTGACGGTGCCTCAGATGAGGATGTGGACGGCGACGGTGTACCAGGTGTGGACGATGGTGGGCTGCCGCAAGTGGATATGGATGGCGACGGTGTCCCAGACGCCGATGTGGACGGTGACGGCCTTCCAGACGTGGACGATGTGGGCATTGACGACGAGGCGTCACCACCAGCGCCACCCGGCGGCGGCGACGCCATCGTGTCTCCACTCGACGAGGAAAACTATGGTGAAGAGGAGGCCGAGACTGAACAGCCTGTTGTTCTGGGCGGAGACGAAGCCGTCTTGCCACCGATTGATCTGGCCGGTGACGCTGAACCAGACGACGTCGACACTACTGGTTCGGCCGCTACCACCATCGACACCGACTTTGATCCGGACGCAGCCACTAGCGACGCCCTCGTGCCCGTCGACGGTAGTGATCTCACAGGCAGCACCGAGGCCAGCGATGAGGACCAGGACCAAGACGATGGCGCCGACGAAATCGATCCAGCAGCCACCGACATTGACCCGGATACGTCGGACGTGGACGACCTGGCAGAGAGCGAGACTCGCGATGTCAAGGACGCTGATCTTGACCGCGAGCCCAACGGCTCGGCCGCTGCCGATGTCCAAGTAGAGGACGAGGATACCGGTGGTGGCGACGCCACGACGCCCACTGGGTCCCAGCAGGTCGTTCCTGAAGTGATCACACTCTCCGGGAACGACATTGTGCTCCCCAAGCCAATCACCATCACCAAGGCCACCACCACCAAGGTCCAGTTCAATCTAGAACGCAAGAAGGGCGACACGCAGGCCATCCTGCTCCATTTCAAAGTGCTCACGCTGCTCCCGGGTGACCAGATCGTGCTCACGAGTAACAAGGGCGACACGGAGGTGCTGGTCCCATCGGCCACGAACGTAGGTGGCGTCTGGACGCGTCAGCTCGTTGGTAGTGGCGTCAAGATCGAGTTCTTTCCGTCGCCAGAACTCAAGCCAGCCACGCGGCAGGAGAGCGACTTCCAGATCGTGCTGGATGCGTACAAGGTCTTCCATGGCCAGGTACGACAGGATGCGCTGTGTGGCGCCGACGACTCGCTGCCAGCCAAGTGCTTCCTCACGGAGCGCACGGTCGATGTACAGATGTACCTCAAGGCCCAGGCCGTCGCGCGTGTGCTAGTAGACGGTACGACACCGTGCACGGGATCCTTATTGGGCAAGAGCGGCGAGTACCTGATCACTGCTGCCCACTGCCTCAAGCAGGACGAGCTGGCCAAGACCGTGCGTGTCGAGTTTGGCGCCGAGAGTGCCGACTGCCAGGACCAGTGCCAGTCCGAGCTCCGTTGCCTCGGCACCGACGTGTTCACTGGCAGTGACGTACACCACATCAGTCGTGAGCTGGACTATGCCATCCTGCGTCTTGATTCGCGTGGCCACGAAGACCTCGTGGCCAAGTTTGGCTTCCTCACCTTGCGTGGCACTGGCCCCCGAGTCGGCGAGGAGCTCTTCGTCCCACACCACCCACGTGCGTTCGCCAAGCGCATCGCCGCTGAGAATGACAACGGACCGATCACCGCACAGGCGCTGACGCTGGACCGACCAACGTGTGGACCCGCCGCGGCCACGGACCGGCTCGCGTACACGTCTCGTACTATCGGAGGCTCGTCCGGCGCGCCGGTGATCAGCGCCACGGACGGCCGCGTGGTCGGCCTCCACCTCTGCGGCGGCTGTGCGACCCAGGGCGTGAACAGCGGCGTGTCGTCCAAGGCCATCGCCGCCGACCTCACGGCCAGCAAGAAGCTCCTGCCCGAGTTTGTCCATGAATGAAGGAAGGAAGAAAGAAAGGAAGGCACGTATCATCGCATCAGTCGAAGGTAGTAGAGTACCCTGCAAGTATTAATACCCTGGAAGGAAGTACCCTGCACTCCTGCACCGTACCAACAAGCCAACAATGGTGGTAGTACTGGGCATGGAATCAAAATGAGGGCGACACAGCACGGTTTGTTCTCTTCGCTTCGTGTCGAGGCTAGGCAAACGCGTCCGCCGGCAGCGGGATGTTGTTGGCGAGCAGGTCGGCGATGATCAAGTGCGACGGCGCGCCGCTGTTCTTGCACGCGCCGTTGGCGTGGAGCGCGATCACCGTCTGGCTTGCCAGGCTCAGCACGGGTGCACCCGACGACCCTCGCTCCGTGTCGGCGTAGTAGCTGGTCCAGAAGGTGCCGAGGTTGTTCTCATCGTTCACCGCTTCGACGTTGGCTTCTTCGACGCCGAGATCCCCCGTGGTAGGGTCATTGTCCAAGTTGTCAATGTCCTGATGGGCCGTGATGATCTTGGCGCCGCCGTTTGGGTGGTGGACCAAAAAGATCTTTTCCTGCTCGGTCGGTTCCGCGCGTCGTAGACTTAGGAACCCGTACTTGCCATTCACGACGCATGCTTTCTTGCGGAGCTTGACGAGCGCGTAGTCGTAGTTGGCGTTGGCGTAGATAAAGTCGGTGCCGACGCTTTCCACTTTGCCGCGTTCACGGCAGTCGCCGAGGTCACGACACGTCTCGTCACAGAGCGGCGACTGGACCATGAACTCGACGTTGGTGCGGTCGGCCGTGGCGGCGTCCGGGATGCAGTGATGGTTGGTGAGGAGGTGGCCCTCGCTGCCCAGCAGCCAGCCGGTGCACGCCACCGTGGGCCCATCGCTCGCGATCAGCAGGCGCGCCACCGCCAGCGACGCCTTGTACACGCCCGTGGGGAAACCTTCTTTGCCCTTGTAGCAAATCGCCGCGTCGTACTGCTTGGCGACGCCACATGCCTCCTCCTTGCTCACGATCGACTCGTACGTGTACTTGAACGAATCAATTTCAAAGCCAAAGTCCGTGGGGACCACGGCGCCTGGCTGGCCGCAGCCGGACGGTGTGAATGTGACCACGGCCGTCGGGCCGGGCACACGCTCCGAGTGGAAGTCGGCGCCGCCGGTGGCCGGTGGCACAATGGCTCGGACGTCCGTGCCGTCGGCGTTGGTGATCGTGACCGAGTCGCCGTCCACCAACGAAAACTTGCTAAAGTGCACCGACACGTACGGCGCGTTGCGGCGGAAGTAGGCAAACTTTGTCGGCGCGCACGCGGACAGCGTGCCGTTGGTGACCGGGATCGAGTTGCCGACGACGATGCCGGTGAACGTTGGCGCCGCCGTGGCCGTGTTGGTCGCGTTGGTGGCCGCGAGCGCGCGCGGCGATGCTCTCGACGAGACCTGGACCCAGGCGTCGGCGTTGCTCGTGAGCAGCGCCGCCACCATGGCCACGAGCGTCGCGCGCAGCATCATGAGGAGCTATGTGACTGTGTGTGGACGTACGTAGGTAGGGGAGGTAGGTATTCGCCGACAAATGCGTTGGCGGATGCTGGAGGGGATTCCAGAGAATGCAGTCACGGTACGCTGTCTCCGGACCGATTCCAGTGACCGAGGTGTGTACTGTATTCCGCGCCCGGAAACTCCAGATAACTACTGTATTCCCAGCGGAAACTGGCCAACGGTACGAGGCAGCAGTACTGTATCTAATAAAATTTAGGATAGAGCGCGTGGATAACCTCTCCCTCGGTCGCCAGCGCGCAAGTGGAACACACGATTTCCAGAGAGCAGCAGCATCCTGCGCCGGCCGCGCAACAGCAGCATCGGACCAAAACCGACAGACGAGGCAACGTTCAGAAGTGCCGCTCGTCGTGACCAGCTGGTTGCACGTCATGACCATGGACCGGCTCCATGTGCTGAGAGTCGGTTTAGGTTTCTGCACAATGCCACAACACCCGTTCGATAGAAACACTCGTTCGTATCTGACAGAGTCGCTACCCATCAACCGATACAAACTGAAATGGTTTGAAAACAAACACCAGGTGAAGTTGGTGGACGAACATCCCAGACCCGGAGCCAGCATGACCACAAGACAGGATGTAGCACCACTGACGATGACCGCGACGGCGCCCACCATGGCCGCCGCCATGCCCGTCATCACCTTTGGGGACTTCACCGAGGAAGAAGCCTTGCACGCGCTCCACATCGGTGCGTGTGTCCGTATTCTCATCTTTCTCCCCGTCCGAAACACCAACGTAACGGGTACCCTCGTGATGTTTTCAACCCATGTTGCGCAGACGACACCACGCCCGACACGGCGCCGCCACCATCACCACCACAACCACCAAAGCCCATGTCCTGGGCCGCCGCGCTTGGCGTCAAGCCAACTCCCCCGCCTCCCGCGCCGGCGCCAGCGTGGGGCAACGCCAACGCTTCCGCGGTCCCCGCCTCCTCCTCTGCTACCCCACCTGTTGGCGCCAACGCCAACACAGCGGAGCCCGTTGCGTTCGAAGACGCGATTCAAAAGGCACTCGAGGGGCTTGACATCACCGCGCCCGCCAAGGAAATGAAGACGCGCGGGCTGCTGAACCAGGGCAACACGTGCTTCCAGAACGCCATCATGCAGTCGGTGCTCGCGTGCCCACCCTTCCTCAAGTACGTCACCCTTATCTATGGATACGTCCGTATCTTACGACGGTGTCTCATTAGCCTCCTGATGGAGATCTCGACGCAAGTGGAGCCCACGCCCGACCTCCTCGCCACGGCCTCGCGCTTCCGTGCGTGGCGCCACATGCTCGCGTTCACGCGCGAGTTTGAAGAACCCACGCTCGCCCAGTGTATGTACAGTTGATCCACGTACGGTGCAGGATGATGACTGTGTATGACTGACACGGAGTACCATGATTCAGTACAACGCCGTGGTGGCAGCAGCCTCAACGACATCCAGCGCAAGGTGCCCAAGCCCATCAAGATCAGTGGCTACTTCATGGACGTGCTCAGTGCATTCCAAAAATCTCGCGGCGAACAGGAGGACGCGCTCGAGTTTCTCGAGTTCTTCCTCGACGACCTCCACTCGGAATACGAACGCAGTGGGCTTCAGCTCCCGGCGTCCTGTGAGAAGCAGACACGACGCACCGCCGTCTCAGACATGGCATCCTCGTCCTCGTCCTCCAACGCGGACACGGACGCGCTGCAGTCGGCGTTGGCCATGGACGACGGCGGCTGGGCCGAAGTCCAGAAGGGCAAGAGCGCCGTGCTGCGGCAGAACGCCGTGGACGGCGCGCGCTCGCCGATCAACTGGCTGTTCAAAGGCGCGATCCGTGCCGAGCTCAAGCAGAGTGGCAAGCGCCAGAGTTCGATCACGATCGAGCCGTTCCACTGCCTCCATTTGAACCTGGACCACGAGCCCGCGTCCATCCCAGGCATGCCCACGCTCCAGGCGATGCTCACGACGTACACGGTCGAGGACCTGATCCGCCGCGCGTGCGAGGTCGAGATCATTGAAGACTCGCAGATGAAGCGCACGACCAGCATCGACTCCCTCCCGCCCGTGCTCACGCTCAACATCAAGCGGTTCACGTACCACCCGGAGCTCGGGCCGGTCAAGCTGCAGCAATTTGTCAAGTACCCCCCCAGCTTTGCGTTCCCCGTGGACGTGCTGTCCCCGACTTGCCGCGCCGAGAGTGACTGTGGCACCCTGCACTACCCGCCCGTGTACGAGCTCTTTGCCGTCGTCTCGCACCATGGCAAGTACGTCGTCGGTGGCCACTACACGTGCGTGTGCAAAGACAACAAGGACCAGTGGTTCAAGTACGACGACGAGCACGTGCTCGCGGTGAACGAAGGCACGGCGCTGGCCGAGAACGCGTACCTGCTCTTCTACCTCCGCACCAACAACCCCGTGACGGCCCCCAAGCCTGTGCCTGAAGTGACACCCGGCACGATCCCAGGCCAGACCAACACCACGAAGGGGAAGAAGCCCAAGCAGCCATCGTTCAATGGCGGTGGTAGCGGTAGTGGCCAGCGTGGCGGTCGCACTGGCCCCAACACAGCCAAGCGAGGCGGAGCATCCAACGCTGGTGGCCGAGGGCATCGTGCGTGAGGGAGTGGCCGCCTCCCCACTCCCCACTCATGAATAGAGAAGACACCCCCAATCAAATGAATCTCTTTATTACATACTCGTTTCCACACCAAGTACCCATACCAAGCGTGCGTTCGATTCCTTCCTTCCTTCATCGTCTGTCTAGGCGTCCAGGCCGTCGTTGCCCTTGGCGAGCGGCACAAGGAAGCCCAGCATCGACTTGCTCGGGGTCGCGGCGTTGTTGCAGTAGCCAATGCGATGGATCCCGACCACGAGGTTGCGTCCATGGCTGATCACGGGCGAGCCCGAGCTGCCGCTCAGCGTGTCGGCGGCGTACCCCAGCAGCCCAGTGTACAGCACGTTGCTCACCGACACCTTGGCGTTGGTGGCCTTGATGGTGGCGATCGCCACGTCCTTGTCATCGTCGGTCTTGGCGATCTGCCGCGCCCCACCGCCCGGGTGTTGTGGGATGTAGATCTCCTCCCCGACCGAGGGCATGCCAAACAAGATCTGGAGGTAGCCATACTGTGCGTTGATCTCGGCGGCCACCGTCGCGCTCGTGAGTTGGAGCAGCGCAACGTCGAGCTTGGCGTCGGACGCGATGAATTTCACGCCCGTGTGGCCCTTGATGGCGCGCGCAATCGGGCAGCTGCCCGGCGTGCACGTGGCTTCGCAGGAAGACGACTCGACGCCAAAGTCAAACTGCGCGGCGTCGACCATCGCCTGGTCGGAGAAGCAGTGGTTGTTGGTCACAATGTGGCCCTTGTTGCCCCAGAGCCACGCCGTACAGACCACGATGCGGCCGTCGTCGCGGACGCGCTGCGTGCGCATCACAGCGCTCGAGAGCGTGTACATTTTCTGGTCCTCGGCGTCGCCCGTGTTGGCGAAACACTTGACATTCGCCAGTGTGTTGGCGCCGCACACGGCCTCCTTGGTCACCATGGTCTCGCGCACCACCAACTTTGTCAGCGCAAAGCTGGCTTGGGTGGTACACGTCGGTGACGGACGGTACTGCAGCGTGAGTGTGCTGCCGGGCACGCCCTCGGTGATGGTCTCGCTGCCGTCGGGGGAGGGCACAACTGGAATCTCCTTGCGGTTGGCGGCCACGGCCACGAGCTGGTCGCCCGACGGCAGCACCATGTCAGCGAATTCCAGCGCGATCGAGACCGCCGACTTGTGCGTGATGGTCCAGCTCTGTGCTTGGCACGGCGTCGTGATCGCATACGTGGCCGGGTTGACGTCAACCGTGCGGCCGACGTCGAAGCCGCCGTCCGCGGCCTCGGTGGTCGCGATGGTCATGGTGGTGGACGCGCCGAACGTGTCGGCGTCCACGCGCGCGTTGGAAAAGTTAGCGTCAACCGCATCGAACTCCAGCGCCGACACCAACGAGTCGGCGGCCGCCACGGCCAGCACGCACACGGACAAGAGCTTGGAGACCTGCATCGATGACGACGAAGAAGGTGGAGGGATCACAGCAAGGTGATACGAATTGGGTTATGGCGTGCAATCCAGTGTCCAGTGTCCAGAGTCCAGAATCCAGAGTCCAGAGTCACCTGCGGTGGTGTGTGCTCTGGTTCGGGGCGTTTGGTAGAGTCGGCCAAGTTCCTCACTGAGCGCCGCAGCTGGAACAGGCACGACCTGCGAGCGACTCGGCGAGCGACCACGCCGTCGGGTCGTGGAAACAAACCCCAGCCACTTTATCAGCCGCCCCTTCCATGTCACCAGACGGAGACGACAGCGATTTGTTGAACTGCCACTTCGTTTTCCCTTTCAAAATGCATTCGTTACGAGCACGTCAGCACGGTTTCGGAACGATCAGTGGACTTGAACCTCTATGTTTTGATAAATAGCAGAACTCACTGAGACACGTGGTCAGCTCGTTGAATCAGGAGTGGGTCCTTTTAGTCCGACTCGAAGTTCTCATCCACGTTCCAGCAGCAGCAAAGGAAATGCACTGTGCTTTTGTGCCACACCAGTGTGCTTTAAGCACACTGGTGTGGCACTGCCTTGCTTGTGTCTCCACGATCTACAGTACCGGTGAACCAAACGTAGCCATCTGATCCAGAACATCATTCTCGCCCCACAACCTTCATGCCAGACACGACAACGTTCACCCATGGACAGACGAATACAGTCAAGTGTATCGACGGGGCCATCAACACTGAGCTCCAAAAGGATGCGGCGTCTGGATCTGTCCATCTGTGGTCACTTCACACGATCCATTCGACCTTCTCTCTATATCAAGTAAAGATCTTCTCCAGACTGCATCCAATACTATCATAGAGGCATTCAGTGGACACTGGATTTTGTCACCGCAGGATCCAATCCAGTCCAGTAAACCTGTGCCGGATCTATCGTGTGTGTCTCTTGTCTACCGGAGCTTGACGACCAGAGCGTGCAAGAAGAAGAAGACAATGCTGCATGCCCCGAGGATGATGGAGATCTTGTAGTCTGGTTGAGAGCCACGCATGCGCATACACACGAAGCGACGTGAGCCGACACCCTAATTTGGGATCCAAGCGCCATAGACAACGCCACGTACCCAGCAACTCGTCGAAACGGTCGTCACCGGTCTTCCACTCGAGGTGCAGCTCTTGGCTGGTCGCGATGAAGAACGAGAGTCCCGACAGTGCCACCGAGACCACGCCATTCCAAAACAGCGAGCCAGCCACGGTACTGGAGATGAACGACGTCCACGCAACGATCAACGCTCCCACGCTGAGGGCCAAGGCCAACTGTGCATCCTGCGCCTCGAACTGAAGTGCGAGCAGTTTCTAGAACAGAGAATGTGAGCGACGATGATCGGTATCCGCAAGAGCTCACAAACATTGGCGTACCTCGAACCCAGTGTGCGGTCCTGAGTGGAGCAAGCCGTGCTTGACGTGGACGTAGAGCAGCGACGCAAACAGCACGAGGGCTCCCATGAAGGATCCCAGGATGAAGTTGGCCACACCCGCGAAGAACCCCACGACACCATTCACAAACTTTTCTGAGCCCGAGGCGATCGCCCCACCATCGAGAGGCACAACGTGGCGAAGAAGCTGCTTGTCGGCACCGCCCGTCACCAAGTGCAGGTAACGCTTCGACTTGTCCTGCTCTGGCATGAAGCCCATACCTGTGATCGCAAACGTGTGCTCGCCGTGGGACGTCTTCTTGTACGGTCGCAACGTTGTCGCGTCGTAAACACGGACATCACCGGCGACGGCGGCAGTGCTCACCACGCGGTCGTCTGGGCTGACGCACAGGCTCGCGATCGGTCGGTCGCCAGCGATTGTCGCCGTCGCCAGCTCCCACTGCCACTCGTTCTCGTTGAGCTGCGCGGGCGTCGCCGGCTTCCACGTGAGCAGCAACGTGTCACCGCGTGCAGGCGTGAGCACAGTGTACAATGTGCGTCCATCGTTCGCAAATCGCACGCATCGGAACTGGTGCTTCTTCACGCCGGTGAGTGGCTTGAGCTGGAGTTTCTGGTACGCGATGTCAATGGCATCGTCCTTGGACAGCTTGCAGATTGCCGTAAACTCGTTCAGTCGCCACAGGTGGCACGACTGGTCTTCCGAACTTGACACCACCAAGTTACGGTGGGATGGCTCGACGTGGATCTCACGGATACGCTTCGTGTGGCCGCGGTATTCACGGGTCAACGTGACCAAGTGCGACCCGTGGATCGCACTGTCGCCCAAGTTGGGCTTCCCTGGGGTCGCAGGAGCTGGTGGCTTGGATTTGATGTCCTCATGGCCTTCCTCTGGCTCGGCGATTCGTAGTGCAGACGAGGTGCCTTTGGCTTTCTCCTGTGGCGACGCCTCCGTGCTGAGCTTCCACACGCGAACCACACCGTCTTCACCACCGGTGAGCAGTGTCGAGTTGCCTACAAAGCAGGACGCAGTCTAGCCTCCGTCGTCTCCAATTAGTACTTGACGTATTAGAATAGTACAACCGTGAGGTGGAACTACTATATGGCGTACCTGGGAGCTCTCGTCCGTCGCGAAATCGGTGCGAAACTTGACCAGCAGAGTCAGCGCCTTGGTCGCTCTGTCGAGCTCGTAGATCCAGCAGCCAACATTCACCGCGACCGCAATCAGTTGGCCCTATAGTCACGCAGCATTTGAATCTTGCATCTCGTGTCGTTTCCCCTACACAGCGTTTTCAATCACGTACATCTGGTGAAAACGACACGCCCGACGCGAGTTCCCGGCCCGTGTCCACTGTAATCGCAAGCTCGAATCCACTAGGATCGTTCTCTGAGAGTTGGTAGATATCCTGCCAGGTACGGCTGTGTTAGAATGGGTAGCGCAAAGCACCGCCACGAGCTTTCACCTTACCACTGTGTTGCGAATGCCCGACTTCATCGAGCCGCCGCCGCCGCAAATGGCAAAGTAGCCATGGGCGTACGCCATACCCATGATGGGGTACTTGACATACATGGTGCTGTCGTGTGCTACGAGGAATCAATCACCGACGCGCGCGCAGGGAGAGTTGCTTTCTCCTTGTCCGACTGCTGCTGACGTGGGGGGGACGACGACACCTCAACTGCCGTTTTCTAGTGGATAGTGACTTTCCCTCGAAAGAGTGCCATTGAACTCCAAACGAATTCCATTGTTAGCTTTCGCCTTCTCGCTCGTATCAATAAATTTACACTCCGTCCTGCAGTATTGTATTTTAATACTTCTACTAAATATTGCACGACCCATGATGTGGGCACCTCATGAGGGATTGTGTACTGCGAGCACAGGCACTAACGACTGTGTCCGCATTTGTTCTCATCAAAGAGAAGTGCGAACCCAACGTCTCCACCAACTTCTCGTCGCTGCACCTTTGAAGGATCTGCGCTCGCTGTGTAGACATGTCGCTCAGGAGCAGATTGAAACTCGACGACGACTCCTTGCAGAGCGCAATCTTGGACCGGTACTGTATGGGAATACACAGCAACGTCGTCTATGGAGAAAAACGAGAAGAAGGAGCCACAACGCAAATCCACTTGAAGATGGCTACAGAGTGACCATCACTCCTTCACTTTGATACGCATAGGTTCTTAACCGCTAAAAAAGCTGTTTGGCCCACAACTCAAGCAAGATGCCGCTCCGCACCGCTGTGCGCTCTGTGCTGCGCCGCACTGCGGTGCCCGCTCGTGGCTTCTCGGGTACCGCCATTCCGACTGGTGGATTCTCTTTCCCTGCGCCGCTTGCGCTCCAGCAGATCGTCAAGCTGGAGCTGCTCGCGAGCGAAGAGCCCGCCAAGATCAAGTCGATCTGGGCCGACTACCACGCCCACAAGGACGACGCGGTCGCTGCCGCGCTTGACAGCGACGCGTACGCCACGCTCAAGGCGCGCGCCAAGTCTGCGCCGTACTCACTCTTCCCCGTGTACCGCCAGGGAGGCTTTTTCAACATGCTGTGCCAGTTCCAGGACAAGTGCTTCCTCGTGACCTACCTCGAGGCGTTCAAGGAGAACCCGGCGTCTGCTCCGCCGTGCCTCACCGTGTCGCTCTACGACGACCTGCTCGAGCACAAGAACGTCGGTCTCATCCGCGCCGATATCGTCAACATGCTGGACAAGACCGTGAGTACTGTAGTACTAGAATAGTATCGTGCGTGGTGATCACTCGTGCTTGGGCAGACCGTGCTAATACAGTAGGCGATATGCCACGACTGACAGGAATCGGACAAGCTGCTGTCGCAACTGCTCGCGAGTTACTCGGACGACGCGCTGTTTGCCTTCGTAGACCAGTTCAACAACCGCCCCCACGAGTTCGATTTCGACGCGTACCACCAGGCCATCAAAAACCAGGAAGACTAGTACTTCGTAGTAGTAGTAGAGTCGCAGTTGGTGCATTATTGGCAAGAGTTATGTACACAGATCACACATCACACAGAACCTACTTGGATCCACACGCGGTTGTCCTGGATCAGACGACCGCTCCCTATGGCTGTACCGATGGATACAGTAGTACTGTAGTAGCTAGGGGCACGCGCCGCTGGCGCTCTTGTCAGTGCGAACCACGGGCGGTTGGAATGCGTGGAACAGTCGTCGTGCCTGGTGGTGGATGTCCTCGGGTCCTGATGATCCACTGGACGAGGACGACGACGACGACGACGAAGAGGAGGAGGAGGAACAGTCCGAGTCGGGCGAGTCGACTGGTATGCGCTGGAATGGAGCCGCGTCGACTGGTTTCTGTGGCGTCTTTGGTGCAATGGGCGTCAGCTCCGTGGTGTGAGAAGACGATGACGATGCCGTCAGTCCAATCCGCTGCATCGACTTGGTCACTGCACGGGTGTCGAATGGAAGCAGGTCTGCGACCGACTGCGGGCTCGTCGAGTTGCCAGGGAAGAGAATATCTTGGATACTGCCGGCCAGGTCGCTCGAGACGCGGTTCATCAGCGACGGGATGCTCATCGGTGTACGCTGAAGGTCACGTGCCAAGGAGGCAGCAGCTTCGTCCGGCGTGGCTTGGATCGATTGACTGCCGTCCGTGATTGATGCGGCGACGCTCCCAGCTTTCGACGATGCGGGATCGGACCGCACTTGCTGCGCGATGATAAAGTCAATGTACTCGCGGATGTACTGCTCCATGTACTGACGAACTTGCAGTTGCTGCTCCTGGAATATGATCTGCGGATGGATGGGCGCGTTTCGCTGGTTGAAGCGCAAGAGGCTGCTGCTGCTGCTGGTGGTGATGGAGGTGGTGGTGGCATCGCCGCGATCGTCGACAGACATCGTCGTGTTGGATGCAGGAGATGTCTTGGGTCGCTTGTGCTGCCCATCAAGGCCACTGTGGCTCGCCATACGAACCGACTGCTTGCGCTTGGAACCGGTCTCTTCCGCT
Organism: Pythium chondricola; assembly: GCA_023337575.1. Classification (NCBI taxonomy): domain Eukaryota; phylum Oomycota; class Peronosporomycetes; order Pythiales; family Pythiaceae; genus Pythium; species Pythium chondricola. The sequence goes on from JAADXF010000013.1 coordinate 62,623, forward strand.
TGCGAATCGCTGCTCGCATCAGCATTGTCGCTGTCTCCGGACTGGGACTGCGACGTCTTGACGTGGTCGCAGTCGTCGAGAGATGACGTGCGCGGGTAGCGCCGCGGCTCAACTTTGATACCGCTCTCATCATCTCGTCTCGTGCGGTGATACGATTGCGTCTCGGAACCGTGGTCAGCAGCTACCAGCTCGTCGTTGGTGCTGCCTCTGGCACGGTGCTTCCAGCGGAACACCGGTTTGCGCGAGTTGGACAACTGCATCTTTTCGATGAGGCCGACACTGACGAGGACGTTGGCGACGTCGTACAACCGTCGGATCTTGGCTGCCGGACATAGGTACCATATTAGGCATGGTGGGGTGGGGACACGGAAGCACCCAATGGTCTTACTCTTGAGCTGTCGTTCTTCTTCGTTTTCACTTTCTTCCATCGAGATCAATTGCTTCGCGGCTTGATCGAGCGGAATGATGCAGTTGTCCTAGCAGCACACAAAGTCAGCACCCTCGATCAGAACGATGGGCGATCACCAACCAGTCGTCGTTTCATGTAGTACCTTTTTCAAGAAGAGCTGCACAAACATTTGGCTGAGCTTGGACAGTGATTTCCCCCTCCGTCGATCTACAGTCGTTCCCAGCGGCTCCGGTCAGCCCAATCCGTTGCATCTGAATCTGATGCACTCACCTTTCATGCTGTAGTCGTAGGTGTTGCTTCCGGCCTCGGTCTCGAGCTCCATTTCGACATACTTTTTCTTCATTGCGATGGTCGAGATGGGGAGGGCACTGAGTCCGTGCCAGTTGTACAGGTTCTTGCTCTTGCGACTTACGAGATGGATGCTTTCAAGGATGTTGACGATATCGTAGATGCGTCGTCGCTCGACGCCTAGCTGGGCGGCAGCACGATCCAAGCAGATCTCCGTGACGTGGTCCGAGCGGTACAGCTTCAAGAAACTAGGATACCAAGACCATCATCACACGTGAGTACCCTAGCATCATCATATTGACGGGGCTTGCACACGAGTCACTCACTTTTCACAGAGCAGTCCGAGCGATTTCTCCTTGCGGTTGTACTCTCGGAACGGCGCAAAGTCGCCATTGCCGGACTCGTTTTCCTTGCCTTCGCCCATGTCGTCGTCGCCATCGACCGAGATAGACTGCGCACTGGTTGGCATGGCATCATCCTCACCAGCATCCATCCGCTCGTCCCTGGATGACTCGGTGATCTTGGCGAGTTTCTTGGCGGCCGCGGTGGGCTTGCGAGGCGCCTTGCGCACGTACTTGCGCTTGGCTTTGACCCCGGGCATTTGCGGGTGCGATGGCAATCGCACGTGGGTGGAATGGGTGTCGGTCTTGGACGACGCAAACAAATGCATCATCGCCGCCGCGGCTTCGGTTCGGTTCGGACTCGGCTGATGGAGCGCGCGTTCGTCTCGTAGTTGCTGCTGTATGGTAGTAGTACCGTTTCCATCGAGTGGTTAGGATTATAATTCGTTGTGATCCGACGCAAAGGATACTGTGATTGGTACGAGTACATACAATCACAGCAGGCGCGGGCGTCGTTGGCGCGTGAGGCACCGGCGGCTTGGCGCGACGCACGGGACTCGCATGCGGATGCGGATGCGCGTGTGGGTGTGGGTGTGGGTGAGGGGGGCACATCCCGCTTTCAAACGAAGACGAGGATGCGGATGAAGATGACGCCATGGCGATCGCTGGGCACACGAGACACCAATGAGTTGAATGGTTTCATCGACACCGATCTCATCGCCCTACCATCATACCTTTGGTTACGGAGTCAGTATGGTGGGCCCGGTGGTCCACACGTGCGCGATGCGATGAGGAGACCGTCGCGTCGTTGGTTTCCCGTCTCCTCCCCCTTCACAAGCAAATGCGGCGCTGCGGATGACCTGCCCGCGCGAAAACTTGGGGCGATTTTGAAATTCGCACCTGGCGCGAAGTGATTTTCAGCCAATCACATCACGAGATCACTCCCGCCAAATCAACGGCGCCACAGTTGGCGCGTGGTTCAAACTGCGCGATTGCTGATTGGCGGAATCAAAACGAAAACAGAGGGGCTAGTATTCAAGGGATAAACGGTACGACGTAACCAGGTTATACACAAGTGTACCCCGCATGCTTCAACCACCAAAGAGCTCACCTCCGCGTGAACTGGTACATCCAGAGCTCACGGGGCACCGTGTCCCTGGCAAAGCCCATGATATGGCGCACCGTATCACGACTGAGTCGGCCCACGGCTCGCTGCTCGGCATCCACCGTGTCCACGACACTGAGCAACGCCAGCGCGGCAGCCCCAGAGGACGTGACGACCGCAACTTGGTCTTCTTCAGTGAGATCTCCTAGCATGGAGCGAACAACGAACCGCTTTTGCGCATAACTCAACGACGGCATGGGCACTGGGTCTCCATACTCGTCCTCTTTCGCCACCACATTCAGCCACATCAGTCGCTGGAGACGCGGCAGCGTGCGCAGCACAGGACGCAGGAACTCGTCGAGCTCGCCTGCGGTAGGTGACCGGCTGCAAGCCATGTACAGCGCCTCTAGGTTTGGCAGATGGCGTGCCCATTCGTTGGCGTCGACCACGACGTTCAGTGGTTGGAATGGTCCGGTCAAGTAGAGATGCAACTCGCGAACGGTCGGGGGGATCAATGAACCCAACCGCATACACGGAGAGCCTGACCAGACCTTTTCGTACGGAGGTTTCTGGGAGAAGTTGACTTGCGATTGGTCCTTGACCGTGAGCCCCTCGAGTCGAGGGCAGCACTCGGTCAAGCCCGGCACGATCTGCCAGTCGAACCCGGACAAGTCGATGTTGCGCAACTCGCGACCGGCCGTCTGGAGCAGAGGCGCCATGTACTCTTTGGGTATCGTGCATTCCGAGACGCGGAGACCCGTCAAGAACGAACGACTCGGTGGACGCGCGACGATCGACTGGATCTCCCTCGACCGCATCCACGGCAGGCCGTAGGCTGGGACCACTACTGCGACCCAGTCAGGCAGCGAGCCGATATCCGTGGTTGAAACACACATCCAGTTGAGCTGACCCGGCGGAGGCGTCCAGCGTGTGGACGACGATCGCATCTGCATCCTCCGAAGCGACCTTCTCCTCTTCCAGCACAGGCTTGCTGTAGACGATGGCGCCGCCACGGACTGTCGCCGTATAGTACGCATCCACGACGGGCAAGTCCTCCGCCACACCAAGAGCGACGAGCAGGTTGTTGCCGCGCGCCATCAATTCATGCGCCTTCCAGACGTAGTCGTGGTAGGAGAACTCGACCAGCTTGAACTCGAGTCCCCGCCACGACGATGCACTCGACTCTGGGTGGGACAGAGCATACGCCAACCACGGTGCGACGTGCTTGGGCACCCGGAAAGCTCCTCCGTAGGGTTGGTGACCAAACGTGTGGATACAGAACGTCACGAGCGAGCGTGAGTGGGGAAGCGCCGAGAACATGGCGCCAATGGCCCACGTATTCTCGGACTCTGGGATGAAGGACAGCTTCTGCACACCATGGGTGCGCTCGTTCTTGCACAGAGCCAATGCGCCTTCCACGAAGGCACGAAACACTTGGCGATGCTCCGGTGTATCTCGTTGAAATGACGCCACGCGACGCTCGCATACCGGGGCATCAAGCGATCGCGGATACTCTAGGTACTGGCGCGCCTTCTCGTCGGTGTACACTGTGTCCATACCGTTGAAACTGGCATACCAAGCGAGCGGCATCGGGTCCACGCACACGATGGCGTACTTGGCTTGCATCAGATCCTGCGTGCTCGTTGTGTGGTCGTTGACGCCACGCAGCAACTCATTCATTCGCGCCGTCGTGGTCTGATCCAAGTTGAAGCTCAGCGTCAGCTCTGTAGGTGCACACAGCATCGCTGGTCGCACAAGTCCCGACAAGCAACGCAGCGCGCTGTCCAGCTCGTGCTGCAGCGGTGTTGCGTGCTGACGGAGACCACAAAACGCTTGTACAAGATCATCGATACCGTCGGCGCCGAGCTGCTCGTCCAGTTGGACCGACAGTGACGACAGCGATCAGCAGTGCGACCGAGAGCGCGAAGAAGATTTCGTCGATGTAGCTGAGGAAGAGCTGCAAGATGGCGAAGGAGCGTCGCGTCTCTTGTCGCCAGCGACTCACATAGTCCGGCTTGCCACCTTCCACTCCAAACTCGCCTTGGCATAGACGCTGCCACAGCGGATCGGACGTGGCGAGCTTGCGCCACACATTGTGGGTCTCTGCGCATCTGGACAGTGAGACTGCGTCCAAGAAATCGAGCACGTGGAGCGTGGCATCGTGCGGCAAGTGGTGAGTGCTCATGACACGCTTTGGTTCACGAGTGTCTCTTCATGCAAACGGATGCATCAGACTCAGAATCTGAGATTTACATCTGATGAGCTTTTTTGGTCAAAGAGCAACTTGGCCCAACATGCCGTTGCCGCGGAAAAAGTTTACCCCATCGGCCACCGCCAGCGCTGCTAATAGTAGCTCCGGGAGAGGGGCTCGCGCGCGTCCATCCAGTAGTGATGGCAGTGCACCAACGCTCCTGTCAGTGGCGAGCGCCGTGTGGACGCAGTACTTTCCTGCCGACCACCACATTGGCATTCAACGCGCCGACGACATCCACGACACGAAATACTACTCGCTCGTCGACGAAAGTGACGGCCGTTTCCAAGCCGCGAACGCGTTCCGAGGCTGCTTCCGTGACCCCAATCAGTGGCAGCCACTCGTGCAGCACGTGCGTTCTCTTGGAATCCTTAATGGTACAGTATCAACCGCTTCACTAACAGTGATGCTGGTATTATAGTATGACCTGGCCCAGCCCGAGTTGAGCGTCGTTCGAGTCCATTTCGGAGAGCTCATTCGATCCGCCACAAGCTTTGACGACTTTGAACGGGTCTTCCACGAGAGCGTCAACGACGTGATCTGCTGCCTTGGGATCGCACTGTGTATGGCACGCCACGAGCTACGCGTGGAGCAAGAAGAGTCCCCAGCGCGGCAGCGGAACTTGCGTATTGACCACACCAAGATCAACGTGCGGCTCCACGGCGTCACACCGGTACTGCCAATCGCTGCGATCAAGGCGGACGTGGTGAACCAGTTTGTCAGCATCACCGGCACCGTTGTGCGGGTAAGTGCGATCAAGCCGCTGGTCCGGCGATGCGAGTTTGTGTGCGCCAAGTGCAATGAAGTGACGCCGGCCGACTTCCCCGAGGGCAACTACAACCCGCCGCTCAAGTGTGAGCACTCACCGTGCCGAAGTCGGACACTGCTGCCGAATCGATCCACCGTCGAGACCGTGGACTACCAAAAGATCAAAGTGCAAGAGATCGAAAACAACGACGCCGGTCCTGGCCGAATCCCACGAATGGTACAGTATCCTTCTTTCTTCATGACATGATATTAATACCTGTGAGACTCATACGTTGGTGGTTACAACAGTTGGAGGTCGAGTTGTACGAAGACCTCGTTGATTCCTGCATCCCTGGCAACGTCGTCACGATCTCCGGCATCGTCAAGAGCATCAACTCGGAGGTGCACGGCGGTCGGTACGGCAAGCGAGCGCAGGCAAACAGTCTGTATATTCTTTATATGAGTGCCAACGCCGTGGAAAACTCTACCAAGGTGAGTTATGCGCGCTGGATGGAGGTAGGGCCAAGCCGCACGCACTGACCGGGTGTGTGTATGTCATGGTTGTTCACAGAGCGAGTCAAGCAAAGACCAGTTGTCCGACGTCGACTTCTCCAAGGAGGATCTGGAGCAAATCAGTGATATTCTCAGCCAGGGCAACGTGTTTGACCGACTGGTGCACTCGCTGTGCCCAGGTATTTATCGCAACGATATTGTCAAGGCAGGGCTCGTGTTGGCGCTCTTTGGTGGTACGAGGAACCCAGAAGAGAAGGAGGCAGCGTGCTTCACGCGTGCCGATTCGCACGTGCTCGTCGTCGGTGATCCTGGCCTTGGCAAGTCCCAAATGCTGCGAGCTGTCGCGACGGTTGCACCGCGAGCGGTCTACGTGGGTGGCAACACGACTACGACGACCGGTCTGACAGTCACGATGATCAAGGACCCGGGTGGCGATTACGGGCTGGAAGCCGGTGCGCTCGTGCTTGCAGACCAGGGCGTCTGCTGCATCGATGAGTTTGACAAGATGGGCATCGACTACACCGCGCTACTTGAAGCCATGGAGCAGCAGAGTATCAGTATCGCCAAGGCTGGTATCGTCTGCAACCTCAACGCACGAACGTCGGTGATCGCCGCGGCGAATCCAAGTGGCGGCCACTACAACCGCAGTCGATCTGTGGGCGAGAACCTGAAGATGAAAGCAGCGCTACTCTCTCGATTCGACCTGGTGTTTATCCTGCTAGACCGACCGGATGAAGAACGGGACCGCTTGCTGTCTGCGCATGTGATGAACATCCACTCGCGGGACAAGAAACGGCACGTGGTGAATGACCATGCGTCAACCAAGCGGCAGCGTACAGAGGACAACGCGTGGAGTCAGCCAGTGATCGACGCTGAAGAGGCCCCGCACCGCATGCTATCGCATCGCCTCATGCAGTCGGCGGCCGAGTATACGGCCCACGCGATCCCGATCTACTTTATGCGCAAGTACATCTCGTACGCCAAGCGGTACGTGCACCCTCGTCTCTCTCCCGAGGCGGCGGCGTTGTTGCAGCGCAAGTACCTGGAGATGCGTCAGGCAGGCGACGCGCACTTGAATCCATCGGACGCGATCCCGATCACCACGCGCCAGCTCGAGTCCATGATCCGACTCGCCCAGGCACGCGCGAAGGCCGAGTTCTCCGAGACCGTGACGGTCGAGCATGCGCAGGACGTCGTGGATATCATGCAAGAGTGTCTGCTGGACACGTACATCACCGAGGACGGGAACCTGGACTTTGGGCGCAGCGGCGGCATGAGTCTGTCCAAGAAGGTCAAGACCTATGTGGCCCGGTTGATGAAGGCGGCCGAGCGCCGCAACACGTCCATGTTCAGCTTCGACGATCTACTGGACGTCGCCAATAGTATGGGGCTCCAGGTCGACAATTTTTTGGACTTTGTCGACATCCTCAACAACGAGTGCTACCTGCTGAAGAAGGGCCCGCGGTTGTACAAGGTGCAAGTGTCGTCGTATGCGCAAATGGGGTGAGCAAGTGGCTCTATTTCTCGAGCTGTTCGTTGATCTGTTCGCGGCGGCGCTTCATCTCGCCGTCAAACACCTCCTGCGGCTTCTCGGACGAGAACAGATCGTGGCCCGCCTTGGTCTCTGCGCGACAAGCCACCATGATTTAGTCACCACGCTCGCTTGATTGGCATCGTAAGTATACGCACTTCTGGTCACCGGGATCGCGCAGATGCCGAGGCACAGCAGCGTGCCGAAGGCCACCTTGCCCTGCTGGCTCAGCGGGAGCTTCTCGAGCAGCGTGTGGAGCACCATGTCTTCGAGTTTGACTTGATGAGCAGCCTGTGTGTGACTGTGGTGGTCCGTGCGCTAAAGAAACGAACCACAATGCGAACGCTAACGTTTCTACTTCGGGAATGTTGGTCAGCTCCCGATTTCGAAAGTTTCTACAATCTGGATTCCGGTATTCGAAAAATACGGATCTTGACTCAAAATTTCGTTTTAGATTCCTTTCCTTCCTCCTGCAGTCATCCAAGTTGAAGTTGCCCCTTGTGCCCATGCCTGTTGAGTTCCACAAGCCACCACCAAGCACTCTCATTCCTGTCCCATACAACTCTGTTTACGATCCATTTCAATCGCGCTGCTCGATTGCTTCAAGCTCCTGCCGCGCGCTCCCATTGTCCCAGCGCGTTCAGCACCGTAAAAATTCGTCGTCTTGTGGGTGGTGTTCAGTTGTGTGTTGGACATCGCTTCCCCCCTCTGAAAACGCATCATCCGCTAAGGCCAGGTGTCTCATATCGCATTTACAATGGCTCCAAATGCTTTACAATTCATACCCTTGTACAACTGAATACCCGTCCAAACCGTTTGATACTCTGTCACGCCCTCCCTCTATGATGGGCGATCGAAGAACACACTCGGAACGCAACGCCGCACAAAGGGAAACCGCGGCCATGGCGAGCGACGACGTAATGGGGCGAGGCAGCGACGTCGGCTCCGAGCGCGGTGGTAGCAGCCCCGCGCAGGCAGGCGCGCAACGCCCCACGAACCTCCTCTCGCGCAAGAGCATGTCCCTGACCCGCGACGCCTTTGCGCGCGAGCCCAACTGCGGGCTGTGCCACAAGTCGTTCAACATCTTGCGCCGTCGCCACCACTGCCGTTCGTGCCACGTCGCCGTGTGCAAGGAGTGCGGCCGCAAGGCGATCGACCACGCCGGCAGCTCCGCCAAACCGCAGTGGTACTGCAACCCGTGCATTCACGACGACGACAACATCGAAGCGGTGGGCGGACGCCCCACGCTGACCAAGCGCCCAAGCTTTTCGTTCACGCAGCCGCCACCGACGATCGATGCGGTGGGTCCAATAGACATGTGGTTCTGGCACAGGGGGTACTAATCTGGTGACTGACTGATCCACACATACATACACACACACAGTTGGCGCGGATGTGTCTGGAATGCGGGTACGAATTACCACCGCGTGTCAAGTTCTGTATTGAATGCGGTACCGCCGTGAGACCGCAGACCATCTCGCCAGGCCCACAGAGCAGTACGGGGGATCCGCTATCCACGAGTCGGTCCTCCCGCAGTAATTCCAAGGCGTCGGGGAACCCGAATCTGACCATCATCGACGAGCAGAGCGACGGGCCGACCGAGATGACGGAGTATTCTATGGAAGAAGACGAGGCCACCACGGCGTCGGATATCAAGGATGGAGACGAGTCGCCGCAGTCGGACGATGGCGTGGCCAAGACGGCGGTGGCGGAGGAGCTACTGCTGCAATTACAAGCAGAGAATGATCGGCTACGTCGCCGTGTGGAGAAACTCAAGACCAAAGTCGTCGAGTCGGAACGCCGACGAGAGGAGACCGTGGTGCAGTACCAACAAGCGTTGGAGACGGCCCAGCAAGTGCCGCCTGCAGCGGTCGCACCGATCACTACGCCGACAGTGAAGCCTCTCGCTGTGAATGGCAATGCGCCTGGGGCTGAAACCGCTGTAGCCAACAGTGGCGCGGGTGTGAAAGTACGAGAGCATCCAGACTACGCCAAGTACTTCAAGTTGCTGTCGATGGGGCTCCCCGCTGAGCAGGTCAAGATGAAGATGCAGCAGGGAGGTGTGGACCCCAACTTGCTGGACACGCCTGACCAGAGTATCGATGGCGCTGCTCCAAGTGATCCATCGAATGGCGGTTCAGCACCTGCAGCGGCAGGAGGGACATTGGTCAAGGACGATGAGAAGTACGCCAAGTTCTTCAAGTTGCTCAAGATGGGGATGCCAGCCGAACAGATCAAGCTCAAGATGAGTGCGGAAGGTCTGGATCCTGCTCTCTTCGATACGCCGGACGCCGTGATGCCAGGGTCAGGTGGCGGTGCTGCGCCTTTGTCTGCTCCTCAGGCGATGACGGTTAAGGAGGACCCAGACTACGAGAAGTTTTTCAAGCTTGTGAAGATGGGGATGCCGCCAGAGCAAATCAAGATGAAAATGAGCGCCGCAGGACTCAATCCCGACCTGCTTGACACCCCGGACGCGCCGTCGCCGAACCAGAAAGCCGGGGGAGCGCCTTCTTCGGGAGGTGGCATGCTGGCCGGACTCCCGCCCCGTGCAGAAGCCGTCAAGGTCGACCCGTCCGCACTGCAGGCGAGCCTTGCGTCCAAGCTTCAGCGATCAGCTTCCGCGCAGAAGAAGCCCGAGGAGCCTGCTCTTCCAAAGAAGGAAACCATCAAACCAAACGTGGAGTTGCGACCACTCTTCTGGACCCGTGTGCCAGTGAACGTGGTCAAGAGTACCATTTGGATGAAGCTCGATGACTCAAAAGCGCAGTTGGATGTCGATGAGATGGAGTGGATGTTTCGCAAGAATCCTGTTGCCGACGGGGAGAAGAAGAAAGACGACAAGAAGAAGGACAAGGACGCTGGCCCGCAGCTTGTGCTCCTGCTCGACCCGAAGCGCCAGCAGAATGTCTCGATCGCCATCGCGCGCTTCCGCATGTCCGCCACGGAACTCAAGGATGCCATTTACGCGCTGGATGCGGAGAAGTTGCCATCGGAGATCTTGAACGTGCTCATTTCGATGTCACCGACGTCTGAAGAGCAGGACCTTCTCAAGAACTACGACGGTGACATGAAGCTGTTGGGCAATGTGGAGAAGTTCTTCTTGGAGCTGCTCGCTATTCCTCGCTATACGCAACGTATCAAGTGTATCCGCTTCAAGCAAACGTTCGAGACAAGAATTCTGGAGACGCAGGCACAACTTGACACACTGCAGGCTGCAATGGACCAAGTACAGGACTCGGACAAGTTCCGTCGCGTGCTGGAGAACATCCTGGCGATCGGCAACTACATGAATGGCGGTACTCCTCGGGGTGGTGCCTACGGCTTCAAGCTGGATACGTTGACCAAGCTGCATACGGTCAAGTCTGTCGACCCGCGCGTCACGCTCATGAACTTCATGCTTCGTCAGCTGGAAGAGAAGGCCCCGGACGTGATTGCATTCGCTGGAGAGCTACCCCACATTGGGGATGCCAAGCGCTTATCGCTGGACCAACTGCGAGCCGATCTGTCGGCGTACAATTCGGAGTTGGTGATGCTGCATGCTCAAGTTCGCGCCTCAAAGACTGACAACATTCCGACCGACAAGTTTTACGAGATGATGTCTCCATTCGCCAAAGACGCCGCCGAGGTGCTGGAAGAACTTGGACGGGATTATGCTTCGCTTGAAGCGTCGTACCAGGAGCTGCTCACGTCGTTTGGTGAAGATCCACGCAAGGTGGGCCCGATGGAATTCTTTGCTATTCTGGAAGAATTCGTGACCGAGTTCAAGAAGGCGTATCGTCAAAACCAGACCAAGGAGTACCAGGCCATCTATGAGGCCGCCCAGCAGGCACGAGACGAGGTGTTGGCTGCATCACGAGCAGCGGTCGAAGCGGAAGAAGCAGCGCGGCTGGAAGCAGAGGAAGCTGAGCGCCAGCAGATCGAAGAGGAGGAGCGTGTCAAGCGCGAGGCCGAGGCGCAAGCCCGAGAAGATGCCGAGCGGGGTACGACGACCGACGATGCGCGGGCCTTGTACGCGCACATCATCAACACGATCGCGGCCTGGGCTCAAGCGCACGGGAGTGACCGAACCGTCCTCGTCGACGAGTTCAAAGTCATGTCTCGCAGCTTTGGGGTGGACGAGATCACTGCCGAGGAATTTTGCCAACAGGTACGACGCATCGTCGGCTCGAAAGTGGCGCTCAAGATCATCCCCGACAGTGCCAAGCTCCTCACGAACTCGTCCAAGCGCAAGAACCTCTTGATCGCCTTCGACCGGTTCTCGGAATCCGTGCGCAAGGACAAGGACGAGAAGAAGAAGAACAAGACACCCGGCTCGTCCAAGCCTCGGAAACGCAACCTGCCCGTGCCATTGATCAAGGTGGAAGACATTGAACCGGTCGTCGGAGAAGCCGCACACCAGCTCCACCGATCGATTCTCGAGGCCGTGCAGCAGGCCTTTGGTGGCGACACCAAGAAGATGAAGGTGTTCTCGTCGAATGCGCGCAAGTACGGCTCGGAGCAAATGTCGGCGCGCGACTTTTACGCGTACCTGACCGAGTCGTTCGAGCCCGATTTCGTCGGCCGCCTCGTGCCAGACCTCGCACGATTACTGCAGGACGCCGAGAAGCGCCACGCACTCATCCGTGCGCTGTGTGAGAGTGCACCGGGCTGGGAAAAGTTCTCGGGCCTGTGAGCCCCCACCGCGTTTTGTTGTTGTTCTTCATCAAGTGTGTCAAGACGAACAACGAAGGAGAGGGAGGATCAAGGTGAGAGGAGGGGAGGGAAGAAATAATTAACTATTCATCTGCCGTTTGCAGTCGTGAGGAGCTCCGTGTGAGGCCAGGTATGTCGCGATAGTGCTTTGGCGTTCTTGTCGCCGAGTCGGGGCGAGTGGTCTTGTCCACGCGAGCCCGCCACAGGTCCTGCTGGTCGGTGAGGCCACGCACCCACCGCTTCATGTCGCCTTTGCTCTCGGCGCGCAGAAAATAGGACCGCTCCGGGGTCTTGAGGACAAAGCTGTAGACCCCGTGGTCGCCATTCTCAAACCGACGGATCGATTCGATCGAGAGCAGGTCGATGACCTTGGATGGCTCGGCGGCGTGCTCACTGGTGTAGTACATGAGGTCGCGGCCTTGGAGCGCGAAGAAGCGCTTGTTCCATTGCGGCATCAACAGGCGACGCTCGGTCGACTTCATCTTGGACAGGTAGCCACTGATGGGCACCGGGCCGCGCTCCGTGATTGGGGCCTTCATCTCGGAGCGGTGTGGTGGTGGTGAAAATGGGCGAGAAAGAAAAGTGCAGAGGACGTGGGACCCGGACTGCAACACCACGTGACTCGCGAGCCATGGCTCGATTGCAGCCGACGTTCTGAGGAGCTAAATTTACTGTCGTCTTATCACGCAGCTGCGGATGGCTCGTCGTCCTCGTCGTGTGGCTGGAAATAGCTGAGCTGCCAGCTCGTGACAGCGACTGTATCAGCATCAGCTCCACCGTACTGAAATAGACCTACTGTATAGGGACCACCAGGCCTCAACAACCGATAGAGCACGATGATGTGAATGCAGTCGAGAGCACGTTTTTCATCCATCATCACCTTGCACGACCAGGTCCATACAGTACACATCCGCACACACGCAAGGACGAGTCGGACACGCGATCGATCGATCGCGCCACTTGATTCTCGCCTGCATGTAACCTATCAGTGATAGGCTATCACCCACGCCTCGTGGGTCCTCGTGCACTCGTCATTTTCATCCAGCTCACGAGGGCGCGATCGCCATGTTCCGCCCCATTTCCACGGAAGAGCTCCTGGATTTTTGCTTGTGTCTTGTGATTCTCAGGGGAGATGGGCAAAAGTGGGAGAGTGGGATCCACACGATCCGACAATCGGACGACCGTGCAAGAGAAAGCGCGAAGAGCAACATGTCCTCGCGCGGCGTGTCCGCCGCTGAACTCCATACACTGTACACTGTACCGAATCTGCACCGTATCCGGATACAGCACTGTACAGTACAGTGCTGTACTGTGCAGATTCGGTTCACTTTTTGCGGTCTAAAAATCTAAACTGGCCACGCCTCTACATGAGATGCCAACGAGGAGCATGAGTCATGCGTGAACTGAACACTGGAGCCAAGTTGACAGTACAGTAGGTACGGTTTCGCCACAACCAAGGATATGGGTACTATGCATCTCCCATGGATGCGCCGAATGCCACTCGACTGACATTGATCGTGAAGGTACAGTACTGACTAAGCAAGGCGTCTTACGTGCATGATCTGCAGAGCGCTCTATGCTGGATGATATAGATGCTAGGACCTGCGCTGTACACGAAGCATCCGACGCGGACGAAATGCTCCACGACCGACACAGCGTTGTGGTGGCTGGAGCCACCGCACGCAACTGCTGCAATGGGGAGGGATCCTTGAAGTTCCGAGCGCGATCGGAAGCGGATGCTGAGCACCATGCTATGTGGACGCTCTGGCCATCAGTTGACGAGATCTCGCAGCCATTTGGCGCTGTGACTGCTGGGTGGAATGGGCTGAGGCAATGAGATTCCGCTCATCTGGTAATCTGTGAGCCTTGAGAGCCACGAATCCATCGAAGGCTGTTCGTCTGAACGGAACTGGACAGCGAGCTGGATTCCACGACCCCGAGAGCAGGATGCATGCGCATTTTAATGCACATCTGCATACTGTACAGGAGTCCTGCAGCAGGACTGATGGACACGGCGATTGCGTCGTCAATGCTATGTATTGCTACAAAACTAATGAAGCGGCGATCGCCCGAGACAGTCATCCACTATAGAACAACGTTTACTTTGTACAGTGTGGCCTTGCTTCCCAGCACTCGATGCAGAGTTGCTTTGCACGCGTCCAGAGTGTTGGTGCACAAGCCCCCCAATGCTGTCATAACTGATGGCGCTCCTCCTCCTCAACACATGTGATTCACATGATGTGAAGCGCCAGGGGCCACGTGACGTCGTTGAACGAGCCGGTGCTTTGCACGTGCGGGACTGAGATACTATAGTGGGACGTCACGCTTGCGTGCGAACCGTCGGACCATCCGCACCATTCTAGGTGCACGCGAGCAGACAAGATAAGCTGACAAATGCTGGAGCAACCCTCTGCAGACTAGTTGGGAGGGACTGCAGTGCAGTCCCTCCCAACTTTCTGCGCAGTTCACTGAGTTACAGTACAGTACAGTGTATCCAGGCACAAGCTGATCAGAATGTGCTGAGGCATGGCTGATCAAGAAAACTGGGCAGTGCGGTCGCGCATGGTGCTGTGCACTGATGCATGGGTGCATGGAGCCATTGCACCAGCGAAAATGGCTACGGACAAGCCAGATCAGAGCTAGTGCTCGCGTAACGAAGCAACTCTGCACGCTACTGAAGAGGTACAGTACGGGTACAACAGGATACCGGTAGGTCTATTTCAATTGTGCGAATGGTAACCACATCAAACAGTACCAAGCTCCCTATGATATGTGTAGATCTGCGTCACGACAGGCTCGGCCAGTTTACATCATCGCTTTCTTTCACGAGTGGTTTCGGTTTTGGTGAGGGGGGGAGGTGAGCAGAGGTCCCAGCTGGTGGATGAACGTGGGCTTCCGTCGTCGAGCCGAATGTTTAGAAGCTATCGTTGCTCGGTGGGCACTCGGTAAGGCGTTATAATCGGTCGAGTCCTCCTCATGCATCTGGCGGGACTTGAGGTCTTGCGGTCACTGGTGACACTGAGTCCATGGGGAGCCTTGACCAACGTTCAGGAGTACAGTATGTATCCGGTTACAGTACGCACTGAATCCGACTACACATGAGTTGGAAAGTGGACCATGAATAATTCATGGTATTCATTGAATTGGCATAGCCAGCGTCGCCCAGCTGGTGCAGAGTCCGAGGGGAAACCCACCAGCTGAAGACGCGCCGCTTTTTGGCTCAGGTGTACACCACCAATTTCTTGATACCAGGTATAATCTGCGTCTTCCTGTCCAATACAAGGCAAGTCTGCGTTGTGGACTGACAGGTAAACGCCTTGGTATTTATATTTATACCTTGAATTGAAAGATTTGCTGTGATGAATCAATGATGATCTGGCGGCGGCAACTGAAGATGCGCGACGCCAAGTGCGCGATCGTCCAGCTGGTTGCCTGACTCTCTCTCTTCCGCATGCACGCATTGTGAGGTGATGCGTGTTGGAATTTACAGCCGCGTGTTCTTCCATGACCGAGGCGAAATCGCAAAACAGACAGTGCGGCCAGATGCCGGAACGAGCAGAGAGCGGCCGGCCGGCAATGACAACGCAGCCCTGGTCGTTCGTGTGAGCGAGCACTGTACGTACAGGGCAGAGGAGTGAGTGAGTGCGGTCCGTCCCTCTTGCCAGACCCTGCCCACTTTTACTTTTCGTGACCAGCGTGTGGGTCTATCGATCTATCCGTAGGTCTATCGATCTCCGAGTGGTAGAGTCGACCGTCTAACCTCCGACCCCACACAGTCTTCTACACAGCGTAGAATACCAGATAACCACCACCGACCGACCATCAACCACATTGACACACACACACACGTAGGAATCGCCATGTCGATTGAAGCCGTGACGCCGACGCAGCAGAGCGCCACCGCCAACCCGGCGCCCGTGTCCTCGAGCAACCAGCCGTCGCCGCACAATGCCAAGGTGGACGTGGCCCAGTTCACGCCCGGCACCGCGTCGTCGGCCACGCCCAACGACTTTCGCGAACTCGGTGACGTGCTGCTTGGCGAGGACATGAGTATGATGGGCGGTGACGTCGCGTCCTGGGGCTCTAGCGCCAACAACAACAAGAACGCGAGTGCCAGCCGTCCCAGCATCACACAAACACCAGCACTGTCACGATCCACCTCGACGTTCCTGCCACCAACACACCCACACACCACGCCAGTGCATCACGTCCAGACTCCACAGCCGCAGCGCATGCAGCAGCAGCAGCAACAGCAGCAGCAGCAGTTCTTTGCGTGCCCACCGGCGCAGCTCACTCGTCACGCGTCGCTGCCCGTCACCATGATGCGTCACCCGATGCCAATGCACCACAGCATGCCGTTCATGATCGCCGCGCCGCCGCCGCCACACATGATGGCGATGCCGCCGCCCTCGCTCAACCGCCAGCGCAGCCACGGCTACATCATGCACGCTCCGCCGCCACACCCACACGCGTTCGGTATGCAGGGACGCATCATGGCGTTCCACCACCCAATGACGCCTATGCACCACTCACAGATGCAGGTCCACCCACCAATGAACACCATCAACCTCAGCGTCTCCCACCAGCAGCAACAGCAGCGAAAGACCGAGACCAAGCCGTCGCCGTCGGCGTCGGCGTCGGCGTCGGCGTCATCGGACAACGTCGAGCCGATCGCGTTCAACAACGCCAGCGACGCCCGTATGTCATTGGGCGAGCTTGATTCCATCGCACTCGCCATGCTCAGTGAGCCGACTGCCAACAAGGACAACGCCATCAAGGACAAGAACGCCGACACTGACACCGACACCGACACCGACGAGATAGACGCCGACAACAAGGACACCGACGAGATGATGTTCAAGGCGTCCACCGCGTCCTCGATCGGCTGTGGCCAGGACCTCGAGTGCGCGTTAGACTCGCTCGACCGGTTTCTACCCGCAGCCGACCAGGACCTTTTTCGTCCGTCCGACTTTCGTGCGTCCGACCTGGCCGACATGGTCGCGCCACCGCCGCCGCGCAACCACTCGAATGCGGCGACGCCACAGGGCCGCGCAGCACTGCCGCTGCTCGTGTCCCCGCACATCAAGACCATCTCGTCTCCGGCGGAAGCGATGCAGATGATGATGCACGTGGGCGGCACGCCGATGCACCACATGGGCACGCCGACGCACATGCACATGCCGCGCTCGTCGCCCAAGCCCATGGCCACGTGCAAAGTGGGCGGTTGCGACCGCCGTGTGCGCTCCAAGGGCTTCTGCAAGACCCACGGCGGCGGCCGCAAGTGCCAGATCGAAGGCTGCAAAAAGTCGAGCCAGAACGGCGAGTTCTGCATCGGCCACGGCGGCGGAAAAAAATGCAAGCACGACGGCTGCCCCAAGGCCGCGCAGTCCCACGGCCTCTGCAAGGCCCACGGCGGCGGCGCGCGCTGTAAGTACCCCAACTGCAACAAGAGCAGCCAGGGTGGTGGCCTCTGCCGCGCCCACGGCGGCGGCAAGCGTTGCCAGGCCTCCGGCTGCCCCAAGGGCGCGCAGCGTGGCAATTTTTGTGCCACGCACGGCGGCTTCCGCAACTGCCACATGGAAGGCTGTGTGCGCACGGACCGCGGCGGTGGTTTCTGTGAAGTCCACCGTCGTGGCCGTCTCTGCAAGATCGACGGGTGCAAGAAGCTGTCCCGCAACCAGGGCATGTGCACGGTGCACATCCGTGAGGAGAAGCAGGACGAAGAGCAGACCAAGGCCGCGAGCCTCGTGTCGGCCCATTAAACCGGTGCCCAAGTTTTGACCCCCCCTAGTGGATGTGACTAGATGGCATGTCGTCGCGTAGTACTCACGTATCGCAGTGTGGCGTCTATTATAAGCAGTATTTAACCCCATTGACTCTGTCAACTTTTGTCCAATACTACGTAGTATTCATCTATTGGTTGTGGCCACTGGCTTGCACAGAATCTCATACGTCTGCGAGTGATCGCCGTTGGCGCTTGGTGACGTCTCGTCGATCGCAAAGCCCAGCTTCTCGCGGTAGAACGCCATCGCCGACGTGTTGGACTTGAACACGGTCAGCAGCACCAGCTCCATCATGTACTTGCGCGCCACGAGCAGAAGCAATTGCATCAGCAGCTTGCCCAGGCCTTTGCGCTGCGCCTGACTGGCGATTTGGATCTCGTACACGTATAAAACGCATGCGCCGTCGTCCTCCAGGAACCGGAAATGGACAAACCCGACCAGGTCCTGGGTGTCATTATCTGTGGTTGCCAGCAAGTACCGCGCGTCGGCTTCGAAGAGCTCCTCGCGCTTGGCCACGGGATCGTACCCCCAGTCGGATTGCTCGTACATTTGCTTCATGTTGTCCTCAAAGAGGCCGACAATCGCATCCTTTTGCGAGTCGCTGAGCGCGTTTGCGTGAACGTTGGTGATTTTCGCGGCGAGTCCGTTGCGGTTAAAGTTGGCGAACGCCGCAAAGTCCATCATTACGTCTCGCACGGCATTCACGGCAGCGATCACCGGGCTGATGCGCGCCGGTTTGGCCGCTGTGGAGCTCTTGGCGGACTTGGTCTTCTTGCCCATTGCTGTTGTTGGTTGTGTGCATTTTGGCGGGAGTGAAAACAAAAACCGGTATAACATACCGGTACGTTACCGGTAATGTACCCAAAATACACTCATGAACCCATTCAGCATCACAACCATCATGCAGCTGACGCTCGGCGAAGACCTGGGCGTCGTGACGCTCGGGCCGCAGCTCAAGCTCAAGCACAACACGTTCCAAGGCGTGGTTGTCCACGTTAGTGATGTGGAGAACGTGCCCGCCGTGCTGGCCAAAGTGCGGTCGCTGCCACGCCTGCGAAAGAGTGAGCACCTGCCCCACGCCATGCGTGTGCGCTGTCCATCTACACTACACCCAAGCGTGATCCTCGATTCACTCAAGCCACACTCAGAGAGCATCAAAGGTGGATTGAAGAAGAAGAAGTTGAGACCGTCCGAGGATCCGACAATCGCTGAAGACTGGGAAGACGACGGACAGGGAGGAGTCGGCGACCGACTGCTCCATATCCTACAGCGCTGGCAAGTGGAGAACGTGGTGCTGCTCGTCGCCAGACACGATGACAGTCTCAGTGGACGACTCATCGGCCAGGAGCTCTTCAAGCTGATGCTGGAAGCTGCCAAGCTCGTACTCGAGCAGTTCTACCTGAACCACATCAAACCATCCGACGTCGCCAAGATCCAACTCTACGACGAGGCCAAAGGGGAAGCCCAGTACATTGTATCGCCTCGTGCTGAACCAAATCAGCAGCCACGTCACCAGCGTGCGTCGGTGTGTGTGATGAACACGGACACCATCGAATCCTGGCCACAAAACCACCAGCCAACGCCAGCCGGCGGCAGCCGCAAGGTCGCCAAGAAGGGGCGAGTGAACCATTTCCTCCACGGCCGCAAGGTCTCCAAGATGGTAGAGACGCCGCCACTCGTATCAATTTCCAACAAGGACGAATCGACACCCGTAAACACTGCGCCAGAGCCAGTGAGTGACTCACTGCTCGCCTGTGAAGGCATCGAGTGGCTGGGTATCTCACGCGACGAATGGCTCAAGCTGCGGGCGATCCGCGTACCAGTCAAAGAGCTCCACTACCTCTTCATGTGCCTGGTAGTGCTCGTCGAGAAACCACTCGAGAAACAATCCAAGTTGGCGCCGACGTCGCGACAGAAAGAAGACTTTACGCCACCGTCCTACGCGTGGAACCGGTGCCGCGACGTGCTTCAGCAGACCACCCACTGGGGCGACAAGCTGCGCGCATTCCATGGCAGTGCACTGACCAAGAGCCAAGTCGTGGCGCTGCGATCCGTGCTGCAGGAGCCGACCGTGAACGAGGCATCGCTCATGCGTGTGAGCACCGCCAGTGTCAAGATCTTCAACTGGATCCAGCGCCTGCTCGATGAGTATGACGAGAACGAGCTAGGGCTGGCTCCGTCTCCAACGCTCACGCCTCAGCCACCACCCAAGCAGCCACCACCGCCGCAGCGACAGAGCACTCTAGTGTCGCTGTCGTTCAGCGGCACGGACAGCGCAGACGAGTCGGCGCTCGTGCGAGAGCTCAACGCGCTCGCGCAGCAACAGCAGCCCAAGCCCACGATCGTAGACCGCGGTCGTCTATTGAGCAACAGCAAGCCGCACTCGCACTGAATCCACTCCAACTCCAAATGTCAATCAATCGCCTGTCTATTCGTTTTAGACGACGCTGCGGTGCTCGCGGACTTGGCGCTCGATCTTCTTCCGAATGTCATCGACGGGGCTGGCGTTGTCCTTGGGCTTGGCGATCTATTGATGATCCATCATAGCATACAGACAACACCAAAACCGTCAGTCCTGTGCATATCAGTCGGTAGGTAGGTACCTGGAGACCCGTGCGCGCGTACCAAAACGATGGTGGTCAAGAGCGCAAAGACCAGGATGCCGTAGACAAAGATGTTGTACTCCCAGAAGAAGCGCATGCCCTGGAGGTGCTTGATCTGGACGCCCATCATCGTGCGGATCGAGGTCAAGCGGCCATAGTCCTTGAACGCCTCGTCACAGAACTGCACCGCCGGGATCGCGCACATGAGCACGAGTCCGAGGTTGAACATCATCGAGTTCATGTACGTGCCGTGGAGCTTCATCGGGTGCAGCGCGAAGCAGAAGCAGCGCATGCCAAACTTGAAGCAGCCCTTGACCGCGCACGCCAAGAGGTAGGCCGAGAACAAGCCGACCGAGACCGTGCCGAACAACGGGAACCACTGGTCGAACCAGATAAAGTACGAGTTGAGGAACGGCACGAGCGACATGGGTGGCAGCATGTAGAGCGCGATGTGGAGCACCCACATGGCGCTGACGAGCGACGCGAGGCACCCGAGCACGAGCTTGAACACGGACACGAGCGGGTTGTAGTTCTTGTACTCCTCGTGGCACAGCTTGAGCTCCTGCATGTCCTCCTCCAAGAGGTACACCGACTGCTTGAACTTGTTGAGCGTGATAAAGTCCAGTTTCTTTTGCTTGCGACGCTCCCACGACGACTTGTTGCCCTGGCCGGGCAGCTCCATGCCGGCTTTGATCTGCTTGCCCAGCTCCAGCAGCTCCTGCGAGCGGCGCTGCAGGCTCAGCTTCTGGTGCGCGTACACGTCCGCCGAGATGAACTTGGGGCGGTAGGCAAACGCCAGGATGAGATCGAGTGGCAGCGCGATGAGGCCGATGCCACAGAACACGGTGAAGCCAAACCAGCCGATAAAGCTCACGAGGCCCGTGGTGTACACTGGGAACGAGACGTTGATGGTGATCGCGATCTTCTGCGGCGTAACGAGTGTGGCGTTGGCCAGCTCGGCCACCGACAGCGTCGAGCCGTCCACGTACAGCTGGAAGCCTTTGCCGGGTGACTGGCTGTTGATGCTCATCGCACGCATCGGGATCTTGGACGTGGAGACCGTGACAAAGAGCACGACGATGAGCGCGACGGCCACGAGGATCGTGGCGAACTCGTACTTGAGCGCCTCGAGCCACTGGTGGTTGTTGCGGTTGTCGTCGCCGTCGTCCGCCTCGTAGTAGTAGATCGCGTACGGGATGAGCACGACGATGAAGATGACGATGGCCATGAACACGATGAGCCAGAGCGTGTCCATGTCGATGTTGCCACACGTCGTGTTCCAGCCTTCCGCGCAGCCGATCGCCGTCGAGTTGTTGGCGACGTCGAGGGGCAGTAAGAGCACCGTGGCCTCGGCGAAGAAGAGGCCAAAGATGACAAGGAACTTGGGGAAGTAGGCCGTGTTCTTGTCGTCGTCGTGCTGGAAGTGCACCAACACGTAGACGTTGGCGATCAGCAGCACGACGGCCATGATGATCACGATGACGAGGAGAAACCAATCGACCGACATGGCTGCCGATGGATGGGTCCCTTACGGGAGCAAGGCGCTGGCTGGCGAGGGCTCAAGAGACACAAGCGGCGTGCTCTATGTCTGCGGTTGCGCAGTGGAAGCGAAGGTGGTGGGCGCAGCAGCAGGCACTGACTGAGCGTAGATAGCCAAGGTCGAGTGGCCGAAGGCAGCTATTCTCAGTCACTCTTCGCCGTAGTGTGGCTCGGCGTGTCAACTACATACCAAGGTGGAACGGCCGCCTCCAGTAACGGACGCGAGAAGATCGCGCGCGTCACAGACGCCGTGGAGAAAATAGCACGCACGATGACAACCCAGCGAATGGCTGCGACAACTTAACTGGGAAGCGGGAACATGACTTTCGATGATCCGAGTACAGTCCACTTCCGCGGCATCGTATTCGACCGAATCGATAGTGAGAGGGGGGAGGCGGCGCACATCCACACCGTCTACAGTAGACGTGGTGGTTCACGATACACACCTCGTCGCTGCGATCGAGATAAGACTCACGGAGTGTGATACCGTGACGGTGCATATACACGCGGCCTTCTTGGCCTCATTTGCAGCCGAACTCCATCGCAACGTCGTTGAGGGACAAACGAGTCGACTGAATGTGTTGCGCACGTCGCAGACGCGGAATCTTCTCCTCATGAAGTGGCTACACTTTATCATTCAACACAGGAGGAGATACAGTTATCACAGGTAAAACAGTTTGACGGCGGACCTGAAGCGGGCCGTTTCACGATCTGGGTGTTTCTTCGCGGCGGTTGGGAGCTGGGGTTTTTTCCAATTTTTAATACCAGTCGGCAGACTTGCCCTTTTCGCTCTGGCGATTTTCTCTTTTTCTCGCGTGAGCATGGACAGAGCGATGATCACTTGGTCCAATAAGGTGCCGGTTTGAACCGATATGAGACAATGTGTTTGCAGTTACGCGATCGATCGTGCCTGCTGACCCACACGCAGAGGCGCCGACAAACATACCGTCAGCGGGTTGCTTCCGCACGCATTTGCGACCCCCTTCGTTCGCCACGTACGGCACCACGCACTGCTTCATCTGCCGCCTGCAATCTGCTGGGGGCAGCACGCCACCAGGGGGGATCCAGTCTGCGAGCGATTCAACAACGAGCGCGTGAGTGATCGAGCAAGGGTCGTCGAGAAGCAAGCGGAAACCAATCGACCCAGGCATCCACCCACCCACACCCCTCTCGCGCATATTTCACTGCTGGTCTAAAGATAGACCGGCCGGTGCTGTTGCAGTCACTCAGTCAGTTCAGCGGCAGCAGGCCGGCGTCTCCCCGACCCCACGCCAACGTGTGTTCTCTCGATCGGCATCCATTTGGTTTCGAGCTTCTTGGGGGCCAACTCAAGTAGTGCGGAGCGAAACAAGCATCTGGCACCGCCACCCCCCCCCCACGCACACACACTGTGGGTTAGACCCACACGCCGAGCCTCAATCTCTCCTCCTCCTCCTCCTCCTTCCGCAACCAGTGCTGGCGGCGGAGAACGCGTTGTGTGTGTTTGTTCCCGACCCCAATTTTTTTTTTCTTCCGCGGGTAGTTTACTACATGTCCTCCGCACCGCAGCCCCAGCGCGTGTTGCTCTTCACGCCAGAAGACGCGAACGCCATGACGCAACGCGAGCGCCGCACGAGCCTGCGCGGCGCCACGACGACGAACCAGAGCAGCAAGGACCGGTACATCCTGCGCCCGAGCCAGACCGTGTACGGCAAGGACCGCGAGAGCCTGGACGACACGGTCATTTCTTCCTCAGGCGGGCTGGACGCCAGCGGCTGCTACAGCGCGCCGCCGTCGGTGTCCCGGCGGCTCAGTGTCTCCCCGGACATTAGCCACACGTTCGAGGACATGTTTGAGACGGACTGGGAAGGGTACATTTGGAAACAGGGCCACGTCGTGCGTTCCTGGCGCCACCGGTACGCGATTCTCTCGGGCACGACGTTCTCGTACTACCTGTCAAAAGACGTGGCCATGGTGGACACGGAAAAGTTCCGCGGCCGCGTGACGGTCACGGGCGCCAAGCGCGACGACTCGCGCGCCAACGGTGTGCTCATTACCACGACCATCCACAAGATCTTTGCACTGTACACGCGCACGCCCGTCGAGGCCGAGGTGTGGGTCAAGATGCTCCAGCA
This sequence comes from Pythium chondricola, assembly GCA_023337575.1. NCBI lineage: Eukaryota > Oomycota > Peronosporomycetes > Pythiales > Pythiaceae > Pythium > Pythium chondricola. Next base: position 86,539 of record JAADXF010000013.1, read on the forward strand.
GGCCGTGCTCAACGCCGCCACATCGTCGTCGTCCAAGCCGTCGGTCAGCATCAGTGTCTCGACGACCACGAGTGCCACGTCGGGCCGTGACTCGGATGGACAGATCCGTGCCACGCCCCACGCCACCAGTAGTTTGCTCGTGCAGACCGTGCGGTCGTCGTCCGACTGGAAGACACGCAACTTGACGACGGTCAAGCAATTTTACTCGCTCTGGACGGCGCAGTTGGTAGGGGTAGACCAGGACGCGGCCGCCACCCTCGTCGCGCTCTTCCCGCTCTGCTCCACCGACATGGTGCTCACGGTACGGTATCCGTGTGAATTTCTACCCGCCGCCAGTTTCTACGGCCGCGAAGGCCTCGTGGACGTGGTACTGGGCATGTCCAAGTTTATCCATTTCACGAAATTCGCCGTCGCGCGGTACCTCCATACCAAGCAGCCCAACGTGATCCACGTCGTGGCGTCCGGCAAGATCTGGAACAAGTCGCTGCAGCGCGAGTTCGTGTTCAACACGCGCGATGAAGTGCAACTGAGTCCAGGCGGCCGTGTGCTCCGTATTCAGATGCAGATCGACGTGGACTTGATGGCGTTCCAGATGACCGAGGCCGACAAGAAATCCGCCAAGTCGGACCGAAGCCACTACCAGCACACAACGTCCAAGCGCGTGCTGTCGCTGTCCATCCAGCATTTCCACGTGAACCGCGTGCTGGGCAAAGGCACGTTTGGCACCGTGGTGCTGGCCGAGCGGAAAAGTACGGGGGAGATCTTTGCGGTCAAGATCTTGGAGAAAGGGTCCATGTCCAACTACGACAAGCTGCGCACCAAGACCGAGATGCGGATCTTACGGGATATCCACCACCCGTTCATCGCGCCGCTGCGGTTCGCGTTCCAGAGCAACTCGCGCGTGTTCCTGGGCATGGAGTACTACCCTGGCGGCAGTCTGTACACGCACATGAACCGGTTCTCGGCCAACAAGGAGCACCGCATCAAGATCCCGCTGGACATCCAACGCGTCCGCTTCTACGCCGCGCAGATCGTGCTCGCGCTGTGCCACTTGCACGCGTGCGACATTGTGTACCGCGATCTCAAACCGGACAACATCATGATCGACGAGGCCGGGAATGTCGCGCTCGTGGATTTCGGATTGTCCAAGACCAACGTGGCCCAGCTGAGTGGCGCCCGCACGATGGCCGGCTCGCCAGCGTACACGGCGCCCGAGTTGCTCAAGCCCAAGCGGTCGCGAGACTACGGCAAGGCCGTGGACTGGTGGTGCCTCGGCATTCTGATCTACGAGATGCTGCTGGCCAAGCGACCGTTCCACCACCTCAACGTCTCGGTGCTGTACAAGCTGATTGAAAAAGACCCGGTCAAGTTCCCACCCAAGGCGGCCATCCCCGCGGACGCCAAGAGTCTGATTCTGGGGCTACTGGACAAGGACCCGACCAAGCGTCTTGGTGCGCGACAAGCCAGCGACGTGCTCACGCACCCGTTCTTCCGAGAGGTGCAATGGGACCTGGTGCTGCGCAAGAAGATCACGCCGCCCTGGGTGCCCACGTCGCTCTCTATTGACGAGGAGAAGGCCAAGAACCCGGACATCAACTTTGACAAGTACCTGGCCTCCAAGACCGCGTCCACGGGCAGCATCTTTAGCATCATCTTCCCGTGGGTCAAGACGCCCGGGTCGTCGCGAGCCAAGAAGTCGTCCGCGCGAGACCCGTTCGATACATTTGGCAAGTTTAGTTACGTCAGCGACACCACCAATTCGTTCTTGGTGGACGAGGACGAGATGCTCGAGTCGGCGTTCACGGGGCGACGCAGCGTCCAGCTCCAGGCGCTGTCGGCCGAGACATGAGCCCCCGGGTTGAGCCGTCTCTTGCTACTCCACTCACTCTACTACTAGTACTACTACTACCGGTAGGACCATGCGTACCGTACACTACTATTAGACTCCGCCGCCACGACTTGGTATTACAGTACTCCTACGACTAGTATTATATACTAGTACGTACTACGACAACAAAAGCCAAATACACACTCAACATGAATCAATTTAGATCCACGCACGGACAATAAAAGTGGGAAGCCTCAGTCGGTTCAGTCTACGCATCGCGGGATCAAATGCGAAACGATCCGCTTGTGCAGTAATTGGACAAACGAAGATCTCATCACGGGCTTCCCAGCTATGATACTAGTAAATTGAGTACTGTAGACGACACCACACACACAGAGACACACACACGGGGCAGACTATACTGTACTGTAGTCGTCGTCGTCGTCGATGCAAATGGTCAAATGCCTACTACGTAGTAGTTCCAAAGCACAGGCGTTCTTGAAACACCACGTCACAGGAAAATGGGTGGTTGGCGGTGGTGGGAGGTCACAACTCAGAATTGAATTGTTTTGGAGTATTAATAACTTCAACGGGAAATTACCCTGATTTATGGATGCATCCTCAAATTTACACTGTTTGAAAACGGTTTATTACGTAGTGTTTCAGGTTTTCATTCGATGCGGCTATGAGTCATAGACTATGACCCTCGGGTGGCGTCGTGAGGAGGATTCGCGGGAGCATGTTGAACAAAGAACGAGGAGACAGACCCATGAGGACGACGAGGAGACTCGGACTCGATGCAGTGCGTCGTCGTACGCGATAGCGCGAAGCGATCGCTCTCGTCCGCGTCGCTGTGTGCTTAGAAGTCGAAGCGGCTCCAGATGTCCGAGTTACTGTTGGCACCGACGAGCACGCCGGCGTTGATGCTGGCGTACTGGAGCTTGCCGTCGACCTGCTTCCAGTTGGGGGTGCCCTGCTGCAAGCCCGAGTCGGCGCACCAGATATCGTCGGCGCTGTTGGTGCCGCAGAGACGGATGCCGTCGTACTCGAGGTTCTGGAGCTTGCCCTGGAGTTGCTTCCACTGCGGGTCGCCCTTGGCCTTGCCCGTAAAGATGTCGTCGTTCGCGTTGGTGCCAAAGAGCACGCCGTTGAGCACGACCACGTGCTTGAGCGCCCCTGGCAGCTTGCGCCAGTTCGGGGTGGAGAAGAGGTTCTCGTCGGCGCACCAGATCTCGTCACCGGCGTTGACGCCGCACATCTGCTTGCCGTCGAACGAGATCTGCTTGAGCTTGCCCGGGAGCTGGTTCCAGCGGGTCTCTCCGTCGGTGAAGCCGACCCAGATATCGTTGCCGCGGTTCACGCCAAGCACGCGGTCGCCCCAGACCACGACGTGGGTGAGCGCGCCTGGGAGCTGGCGCCAGTTGGGCTGGCCGTCGAGGCCCTGGTTCGCACACCAGATCCCGTCGCCCGTGTTGACACCGCACATGGTGCGACCGTCATAATTGAGCTGCTTGAGCTTGCCCGTGAGCATGCGCCAGCCCAGGTGGACTGGCGCGGCCGGCACGGGCGTGGCTGTGGCCGCGGCGGCCGGTGGCGGCGTGAGCCACTTGTGCCAGATCATGTGCTCCTTGTTGGCACCAAAGATGCGACCAGCGTTGACATCGAGCTGGCGCAGCAGACCTGGGATGAGGCGCCAGTTGGGGTTGCTCTGCAGGTTGTTGTCGGCGCACCAGATCCCGTCGTCGTGGGCCACACCACAGAGGAGCTCCCCGTCGTACGCGACCTGCACCAAGTCGCCGTTGATTTTGGTCCAGTTTGGCTCACCGTCCGACATGCCGAACCAGACGGTGCGGTCCGACGCGACGCCGTAGATGACACCGTCGGTGATATCCACCTGCATGAGCCGGCCTGGCAGCTTGCGCCAGTTTGGGCTCGTCGTGATGCCCTCGTCCGCGCACCAGATCTCATCGGCGGTGTTGGTGCCACAGATCTGCTTGCCGTCGGTCGAGATCATCTTGAGTGCGCCGTCGAGCTTGCGCCAGGTGGGGTTGACGCCGTTCGCGTTGCCGTACCAGATTTCGTTGGCGCTGTTGACGCCCCACAGGTGGTCGCCCCACACCGTAACCCACTTGAGCCCTCCTGGGATCATGCGCCAGTTTGGGTTCGTGTCGAGGCGGTCGTTGGCACACCAGATCTGGTTGGCCGCGTTCACACCGCAGAGCTGGCGGCCATCGAACGAGACCTGGATGAGCTCGCCACCGACGCGCTGCCAGTCGAGCTCGAACGCAGAGGCCGTGGACGCCGCGCTGAGGAGGCCAAGGGCAATGGCCTTGATCGACACCATCTTGATTGCTGCTGGAGGCCGCGGTTCGTGTGCCGAGGCAAGTTGGCGAATGCGCATGGAGGCGCAGCCAGAACTCACACGCGCAGCACCAAGCGACGTGGTCACATGGGGGGTCGCACACTACGAGGCTCGTGCGCACGCGCCATGAACGGCTGTGATGCAGCGTGAAGCGACGCAGCCTCGCGAGGGGACATGCCGGTGGCGGATGGCGCGCCACCACCGCTGCTTGGCGGCCGCTCACAGCTTGGTCGTGACTCTTCAAGATCGGAACTGTTTCAAACAGGATGATGGATGTGTTTAAAACACATGGTGAAGGTGACTGTGCTCACGACGCAATTGTACATTCCTTCGTGAACCGAAGCCTGCTTTTTTTATGGTGCCTATGCATGGACAGCGTTGCCAGGTAGTACTGTATGAGGCACGGAGGCGTGGGGTGGCTCGAACACACACCCCAGGACGGATACAGCATCGCAGTGTTCGACCGTAGAGTAGAGAGAGAGACAGTAGGTAATGGTAGAACGAGACAGCATGTCGGGTGGTGATGCTAAACATATACACACCAGCTTGAGCCCCCGTTTGTTGTCGTCCACCTTGGAACAAGTCCCAAGCCATGCCGGGTCATCGCAGGCGTCTTTACCGTGTTGGTGTAGTAGGGCCCTCGCTGGACCATGCACCCACCGACCGAAAAATGGCTGGCTTGCCGTCACCCAAGTCACTGTCGAAGAGCCATAGCTTGGGCGGTCAGCTCACTGTTGCTGGGCTCACTATTGCTGGGTTCAGCCTCGTACGGAGAAACGCGTAACGTCTGACATGCTGACTATTACTACCTGCACTTCTTTATCGTGGTGATCACGGTGCTCGTGGTGGCCATCCTGGGAGGGCTGCCGCTGGCCCTGACCATCGCGCTGGCGTCCTCGGTCAAGAAGATGCTCATGGAGAACAACCTCGTGCGCCACTTGGATGCATGTGGGACCGACCATGGGCAGTGAGTGCCACCGCGATGTGCTCGGATAAGACGGACATGCTCACGACCAACCGCATGACCGTGATGCAGCTGCATCTGTGTCAACTCCACCGCCCACGGTCATCGGGGGCCAGCCCAAGCACACGGGCACCAAGACCGAGTGTGCACTGCTCCAATGCGTGCGGGAGTGCGGCGTCGAGGACCCATCGGTGCGTGGGGGTACGTACGTACACATGCTCACGTTCTCCAGCAAGACGAAACGCACGTCGGTCGTGGCGCGCAAGTCGCCCACGACCTGCCGGATCTACCTACAGCAATGCTTCCGCACGCTGTGCATGTCCTACTGCGACGTCGAGTACTCGGCCGACGAGATCGCCACGTGGGCAGACGACGAAGGGGGGACAGACCTGACCTACGTTGCGATCGTCGGTATTGAGGGCTCTGTGCGGAGTTGTACACGTTGGTGACTGGACTGATGCCGTCAGGCAGTCGAACGTGATGCCCTACGGTCCGCAGGTGATCGCCGTGACAAGCGATGGCACCAACGATGCACCGGCACTTACGAAGGCCAACGTGGGCATCGCGGTAGCCAAGGACGCGTCCGACATCAAGCTCCTCCAGTTCCAGCTCACCGTCAACGTGGTGGCGATCGCGCTGGCGTTCCTGGGCGCCGTGATCCGCGAGCAGTAGTCGCCACTCACCGCGGCGGTGCAGATGCTCTGGGTGAACCTGATCATGGACTCGTTCGCGTCGCTGGCACTCGCCACGGATCCTTCGACGATGGCGCTGCTCGACTCGAGCGATGACCGTACCCTAACACCAAGCCGCTGCTCTCCAAGGCCATGGCCAAGCACATCCTGGGCCAGTCGGTCTTGCAGCTAGCGATCCTATTGTACCTGACCTTTGCCGGTGTGAAGAAATGTTGCGCGTGCCTTCCGGAAGGTACTTGAGGACCTGGACAAGGACCACGAGAAAGACCCGCTACGGGACCATCGTCCAGATCGGCATGTGCATGTCCTCATGGTCCAGTTCACCGGCAGGTTCTTCAACTGTGCGCCGCTCCACGCCGAGCCGTGGGCCATCTCCATCTCGCTGCCCTTTGGCTTGGCCCTGCGGTTCCTCTCGTCCAAACGACTGCCGGCGTGGATGGCGACCTATTATCACGAGTCGGCTGCCGTGCCCGTCCCACAGTACCAGGAGCTAAAAGGTCTTGGAAAAGGGTCAGTCGGTCACGTCGATGCTCAACTCACCACGGGCAACTGAGAAGTCGTGGGCGTCGGTGGGGTAGGTGCCTACCTACGGTTTAACGTCCTGACGACGGACAGTGAGGCGACCGACGGCGGACAGCACAGTCCAATCATCGCAAGACGGTCGAGCATTCACTCATCCGCAGACACAAGTGATATGAACCCTGTCGAAATCGATCGTGTACCCTGTCTCAACCGATCCGTATCTACTGACACAAGTGATCTGGAACCTGTCCAAATCGATCGATTACCCTGTTTAAACGGATATTGTCGTTTGTGTATCTACTGAGATAAGTTATATGTATGCAACAAGGTTACGTTTTGGGTATCCTTCCGAAAAGCCCAGACCGTACCCTCTGGAAGATGCTCTTGAGACCGTTTGGCTTGATTGCGGCAACGTCGGCCAATCGCGTGAATCTCTAACCGACACGACGCGGCGAGCGGATCCTGAACCACTCCGCCCAGTGCGAAGCGGTCTCTGAGCACACACACTGTGTGACACAGAGGACTGACTGCAAGCCACCACGTCTCCATCCCCTCCATTGCCCACGGCCCTCGTTGTTGACAGCTCGTCCCACCTCTGCCACCCGCGCGCGTGCGTCAATCACCAACTTTCCGACACCCACCGACCCCACCGACCCCACCTACGCCACCACTCGGATCCATTCCGTCGTGCACGAACTCGGTTCGTCACACGTTCCGCGGACACTTTCTTGCAGCATGGTGCAATTCGCCAAGAAGCTCGCGGCGGCGCAGCGCCCGGAATGGAAGGGGTGCGTCCTTGAGTTTTTTTTTTCTTCGCACTTGCATTTTTGTTTTGTTTTTTTGCTCTCCCCTCCATTTTTATTATGCTTTTTTTCGGTCTCGGTTCTCTAATCGTGTTCTCCTCCTCTATGACCGCATGTTTGTTCTCCTGTAGCCACTACCTCGAGTACAAGCAGCTCAAGAAGAAACTCAAGACCGTGCTCGCGTCCACGCGCGGCCTCCACGGCGGCGGGTCGCAGCCGCCCACCGCCGCCGCGCAGGAGCGCTTCCAGCGCGCGCTGGACCTCGAGGTCGAGCGCGTCGTGCTCTTCTTCCTCTCCAAGCAGGGCGAGTTCGCGCGCACGCTCCATGAGCTCCGCCGCGAGCAGAGCTCTTCCCCGGAGGACCTCGCGGCCATGCACGCGCTCGCCGACCGCTTCCGCCACACCGGCGACGAGCTCGTGCAGCTGCTCCACTACGTCGAGCTCAACGCCACGGGCATCCGCAAGATCCTCAAGAAGCACGACAAGCTCATGAAGGAGCGCAAGATCATGGGGTCGTACCTCTCCTCGCGCACCGACTCGCAGGCGTCCCACCTCCAGCAGCTCTACCACGACGAAGGCATCTCGGCCATCATCGCGACCATCCGCTCGGCGCTCAGCGACCTGCGCAAGCTCGAAGTCGCACTCGCCGCCGACACCACGCACCGCGCGCTCACGCGGTCCATCTCGGAAGACGAACCAGTGCTCTCGATGATCGCCACGGCGCGCCGCCGCCTTCAGCAGTCGACGCAGTACGTCAAGACCGTCGCCGCCACGGCGCTCATCTTTGACAGTGAATCCTCGGAAGATGAAGAGGAAGACGGCTACGCGGCGACGACGATGCGGCCGCGGATCAAGTCGTCCGAGATCTCGCGCTTTATCAACATGTCGTGCACGTTCCTGTACATGACCAACTACTACATCGTGGCGCCGACCAGCGGTGACTACGCGGCGGCGCTCGGCGGCGAGGCCGCGCTCTCCGGAGTGATCGTCGGCATGACGCCCATCGCGTCGCTGCTCAGTGCCATCCTCTACAGTTGGTGGGCCAACCGGTCGTACCGCGCGCCGCTGCTCTTCGCCACCGTGTGCCTCGTGATTGGCAACCTGCTCTACGGACTCGCGCTCTATTACAACAGCATCGCGATGGCCATCACGGGTCGACTGCTGAACGGGTTTGGCGGCGCACGCGCCATCAACCGCCGGTACATCGCGGACAACTACTCGCGTGACGAGCGCACGCAGGCCTCGGCCATGTTTGTGACTGCGAGTGCGCTGGGCATGGCGGCGGGCCCGGCACTCGCGGCGGCGCTCGACTACGCACCCGATTTCACCATGTTGGGCGTGTCCGTGACCACCGAGACCGCGCCAGGCTGGGTCATGTTTGTCTTGTGGATCGTGTTCCTGGTCGCGACGTTCTTCTTGTTTGTAGAACCCCCGCGCCCCGTCGAGCGGCTCCACCGCATCGAGAACGTGACGGCGTCGATGGAGAACGGCAGCGCCAAGACGAGCGAGAGCACGCCATTGCTCGCGACGTCCAGCGGCGTCGCAACCACGAGCCGCCAGCCGCCGCTGTCGTCGCTCTGGTACAATGTGCCCGTGGTCGCGACCCTGATCATCTACATCGTGCTCAAGCTCGTGCTCGAGTGTCTGCTCACGGCCAGCTCGACCATCGCGCAGCACTACTTCCAATGGAACTCGATCGACTCGGGTCTCTACCTCGCGGCGCTCGGTCTGCTCATGTTCCCGACCAACGTGATCGTCAGCTGGCTCTGCGTGCGCTACGACGACCGCGAGCTCATCGTGCGCTCCGAGATCCTCATGCTCGTGGGCGTCGCCGCCATCGTCAAGTACACGCACACGTACACGTCGCTCCAGTTTATCATCGGCGGCGTCCTCATCTTCATCTCGGCCAACGTGCTCGAAGGCGTCAACATGTCGCTGCTCTCCAAGACCATCCCGCGCGCGTTCGCGCGGGGCACGTTCAACTCGGGCCTGCTCGCGACCGAGGCCGGCACGCTGGGCCGCGCCATCGGCGACGTCACCATCACGCTCGTCGGGCTGCCGGGCATCCAGTACGTGCTCAACTCGACGTTCGTGCCGCTCGTGCTCATCTGCGGCCTCACGATCCTGTACACGCTGCGCGTCTACCGCCAGCTCGCGACCCACGACGACTAGAAATGGTAATGGCCGCGCGCCAGCATCAACAACCTCGACCACACCACACTAGTCATACTACGTAGTAGTAGTACGCTGGTTCAACACGTTCGTGCTTTTTGCCTGCGCGCTCCCTGCCTACGGTAGTACTACTGTAGTACTATCTACGGTTCACGCACGAGCACGACCGCCGAGGCGCCGCCGCCGCCGTTGCACACGGCCGCACAGCCCACGCGGCCATGCTCCTGCTGTAGCACCGAGCACAGCGTGACGAGGATGCGCGCGCCCGAGCAGCCCAGCGGGTGCCCGATCGACACAGCACCGCCGTACACGTTCACCGTGTCAGTCGAGAGCGCGAGTAGCTGCGCGTTCGCGAGGGACACGACCGAGAACGCCTCGTTGATCTCGAAAAAGTCGACGTCGCCCACGCCCAGCTGCGCGTGCGCCAGCGCCTCGGGGATGGCCAGCGCTGGCGAGGTCGTGAACCGCGCGGCGTCCTGTTCGGCGTCCGCGAAGCCGCGCACGACCGCGAGGATCTTGTCCGTGATGCCCAATGCCTGTGCCTTGGCGCGGCTCACGAGCACCAGCGCCGCGGCGCCGTCGTTGATCGTCGACGCGTTGCCGGGCGTGACCGTCGCGCCCACGGTACTATCGGCGGGCGCCTTAAAGCACGTGCGCAGCTTGCTCAGCGTCGTGTAGTTGACCTCGCGCGCGACGACCTCTTCGTCCTCGTTCACCACCACCGTGTCCTTGCGGGTCGTGACCTCGACGGGCACGACCTCGGCCTTGAACTTGCCCGCGCGCGTGGCCTGCAGCGACCGGCGGTAGCTCTCGGCGGCGTAC